>JAQFYQ010002390.1:0-11765 GCA_034694885.1 Buchholzia appendiculata
ATGATTACACCGGCTTTAGCATGATGAATGTAAATGTTTTTAATATGTGTTCACACAATGGCTTCTGGCTTGTTGTTGCTGGTTTTTAATAAAGATAATTAAAAGTAAATTGTCCGTCTGCTCTTTTGTCTATACTTATGTCAGGATTTCTGTTTATCCTTCTGCCTGCCCTTCTGTCTATCCTTCTGCCTGCTCTTCTACCTGTCCTTCTGTCTGCCGTTCTGCTTGTCCTTCTGTCTGTCCTTCTGTCTGCCCTTCTGTCTGTCCTTCTGTCTGTCCTTCTGTCCGTCCGTCTGTCTGTCCTTCTGCCTGTCCTTCTTTTTGTCCTACTGTTCATTCCTCAGGATCTCCTTTTGTCTGTCCTTCTGGCTAGCCTAAATTCTGTTTGTCTGTCCTTCTGATTGTTCTTCTGTCTGTCCTTCTGTCTGTTCTTCTGTGTGTCGTTCTGCCTGTCGTTCTGCCTGCCCCTCTGTCCAGCCCACCTGTTGTTGCTCTGAAAGTAGTGGTAGTGAAATTCAGGAACAATGATAGAGTTTCATCAGGATTGGTCTAAGAAATATTTGCAGTGAAAAATAGATGATATTTTAATTCTATAGCATCCAACTCTATAATTCTCTTCAATGTTGATTTCAGGCGCAAATGGAGCTGCTGGAGTGGCCGGAGCATCCGGTACTCCGGGTCAACCCGGTGGACAGGGAGCCACGGGTCCTAACGGAGTCGCAGGGTCTCCCGGAGGTACGGGATGGACAGGGCCTCAGGGAGCTACAGGCCAACCCGGAGCCAGTGGACCCCAGGGACCCCGAGGCCTGACAGGTATGTCCAGGTCCAGTTTTACGTTTCAACACATTAGCTAAGATTTCATAATATTGTAATTCGTTTTCAAGGGAGTTCAATAGAGTAATATCACTGTATTATTGGCATAGTAGTAGAGTGTGCGACTCAGCGTCAACGGCCTAGGTTCAATATCAACCAGTTCAAGCTTAGTCACTTGCTACGCTAATTTCAGTATGCGCTCAATGTCTAGAATTGTAATATAGATCAGCGTTATAATAAATTAGAACAAATATAACTGGCAATAAACGATTCAAGTGATAGTGCGTGCGTGGCCTGTTTGAGGACCATGACGGCGAGATTTATCAGATAGACAGCTCACTCCATTATTATATCTATAATTAACGAGCATGAATTGTCTATCAATTGGATGGGTTCTGCTTCTAATGCTTACAATGATTATTACGTGGTTGCTTTTAGATAATGTGATTGAAATCATTCATGTTTTCTGAATGAATGTCTGGAATTAATTAATTAATTAATTAATTAATTAATTAATTAATTAATTAACTGATTGACGATCATTGCAAAAACAATCAATTTTTAAAACTAATTGATGATCATTGCAAATACAATTCATTTAAAGCACGTATTATTGTTCTAAGCTAGCTATGATCAGCCTGTTCATCATGAACATCATTAACAGATTTCTGAAGTATTGATGAAAACTAAAGCTATAAGTCTGTCTCCTAAAAAAGGTATATATTGAAATGATTTATATACTATTATATCGTAAATAAATATATGCAAATGTATGCAATTGTTGAAAGGGGCGACCGGAAACCAGGGCAGTGTAGGAACACAAGGTCTTGTTGGATCATCCGGATCTACGGGGCCACTTGGAGCTACTGGACCTGCGGGTGTTACAGGAGTAACTGGTCCTGCTGGAGCCACTGGACCTCGAGGTGTGGAGGGCACATTCGGTAGAGGTGGAGCAACAGGTATGGGTTCGAAACATGTGCAAGCAACTAATTAAATATTTTAATACTAGTCATATCTGTTGATCAAGCTTGAAAGTCAGGACCAAACAAGCTGTCACTACATTTCTTGTTTGGCAATGCCCTCAACAGATGGCAGATGTCTTCTTCATATGACAGATGTGAAGCACTATTATTTAAATTTTTAGTATTAAGCTACGTATTAAACATTCTAATTTCAAATATTGTCAATGACTGTAGATGTTATCAAATGAAATTATGATGGTTTGGAAACCCGATGAGATGAGAGAGATAAACACTATGACTGAATTCAATCTTGGCAATGCCTTGCTATTTTGATAAAGGTGTTGCAGATAGGTGTAGAATTCTAGAAGGATAGAATGATTAAATGGCGTGCACAACCAAACTTGGTTGAGATTGTAGGAAAGCGATCGCTGAAGAAGCTGGGCCTGGACGTGAGTGAAGTGCGTGCGTGTCTTGTGCGTGCGTCAGTCATTGGGCGATTTAAAATAGTTATAGAAGCACTCAATTCAAATCGAATAGGCGAATTAACTAACCGCACGATACAAATAGGGATGACTTAAGGATTGGCGTATATTAATTATGGCAGCAGCGAAAAACTAAAGTTTTTAATATAGGACAAATTAAGCAGATAAATTACATGCTCGCTATGAACTAATGTGCAAAATATTTATTTCATACTTCCGTAGTTCTACATCTATATATTAGAATTTCTTTGGATTTCAAATAAAAGTACAGAATTTGTACCTTCAATGCTTGTCGTATTGTGCTGTTAATTTTTTCGGATGGATTTTACTACGGAGTGATTATTGATATAATTTAATATTTGAATGGTTGTTTGCGCAGGTGGTACTGGTCTTCCAGGTGGCACAGGAGCCAGCGGTCAGGTGGGCGGTATCGGTGCTACCGGCGCCCTGGGTCCTGTAGCCACGGGATTCACCGGGTTCACCGGATCGACCGGTGGAACAGGGCCGCAAGGAATCCGGGGCACTGGAGGGACGGATGGAAGACAGGGAGCAACGGGAGCAACTGGAGCGACCGGAGAGGGAGCCACAGGTAAGATTAGAGAGTCATTTATAGGCAGTAATTTTGGCACAAAGGTTATTGTTACCAGGTTCTAGTCCGTTGCTTCACTGACATATTGTGAACGTCGCACTGGTAGGACACTTGAATTATAATACATCATCATCATCATCATCATCATCACATCATAATCATCACATCATAATCATCATCATAATCATCATTGTCATCATTATCGCATCCTTATCATCATTATCGTAGTCATTATTATCATTATCATCATCACATCATCATCACATCATCATCACATCATCATCATCATCATCGTCATCATCAACATCAATATGCAGTCAGTTTTTTCTCGTCGGAAGCGATTAGACGTCTTCAACAAAGGGAATGCTATCTCTCCACAGGTCACGTGATCATCCTCAGTGCTCGGGCTTATTTCTTCATCCTATCGCACGGACTTCATTCAAGTTTTTCTACTCCAGCCATTGCCTTTTTGCACTTACTTTCCTATGTTATTTGTTTTGCCAGCGGTAAAATCTCAATTTACACATATCTTGTGTTTCGAAGCAGATTAATGGGTATAATTAGGTGATTTATTACTATCAATAACTTGCTGGAGATTGTTTCAGTAATTTCCTCCTTTAAATATTGCTCATATTATCGAACTCACGGCCTTTTTCTTTGCTACTGCATGTCAATGAGTGGATGCTTGTTGAATACAGGTGCGCCTGGAGTGGCTGGTACTAATGGAATCGACGGACCTCCTGGAGTGAATGGACTCAGGGGATTCACAGGGTTTTCAGGTCCTCAAGGATTTACTGGACAGTCTGGAGGTCCTGGAGCAACCGGAGTAGATGGTCTGTACAAACGCTCCAACTTTGTTGTCGCTTTGAAATGTGATTGACAGTTTCATAGTTAGGAATTGTCGTAATATTATCTTAAATATCAATAATGGTCATCTGAGATAACAGCATAATAGACAGCAATTTTACCTACTTCAATAGAAGCAAACCGCAATACATAGCAACAAGTCAATATATTCATAACGAAAAAATGAATAATCAAGTCATCAGAACACAAAGGACATATCTTTACGAAACTGAATTGAACCAAAACGGTGAAACCATGTATTTCTAGCTCTTGCATTGAATATGGTTTTAAACTTTCTACATATTTTTTGATGATCTGAATCATCATTTCCTTAACTAACAAGCTTAAGCATTAACTAAGCTTTGAACCACAATACTCATACAATTTTAGCAGCGAATTTAATATTATGAAAGTTGTCAAGTAAAAAATAAAAACAAAGTCATTATAATTATAATTGCTCAATTCTAAATATACTGTTCCTTAGTTAACATGTTCATTGTTTTCCAACTTTTATTCGTGAATTGATTTCTATTACAACTTGCCAAAAATTAACATCTCATATTTTGTAGAACATGAAATCTACTAAGGAATACGATGCATAGATGCTAAATATCAGTAAATATCTCTTTGAAAGAAGCAGAGCTTTATGTGAATGGTTTCCTGTTGATGGAAATCATATTAGAAATAAAGTGAGTCCGAGAATTAGCATTTGTATTCAGCCAGTATTGCAGTGAGGTAAACTTCTGTCGCTGTAGCTTGAATGATTGTATATGATGCTGTTATTTTGCCAACAGGAGTTGGTGCAACTGGATCTTCTGGTCCAGTGGGTCCGACAGGATTAGCTGGAGGCCCTGGTGTTGCCGGTGAGTCACTTCAACTTTTGATATCTGACTTTTGTCATGGTATAAGCGTGGGATGTGGGGTATTGAAGGGAACGTACAGGATATTAAATATATAGGATCTGAATGTGTGCGTATAGTCGCAAAACCTTTTAGAATTTTCGATGTGTATCAATTGCAATAGAATTATAGATTTTTGTTTATCGAATTGACACCCTGCAATGATACTTGACGAGCTCAAACATATCTTTGGCGTCAGAGAAGGGCACCTACAGTCATTTTTCATTAGTGGAAAACAAATAACAATTTGCTTCATTGGCCTGTGCTTCCAAAAACCTTGAAATTGTACGATTACTCCACAATAATGTTTAGACAATTAGGAAAATAAACTGGAACAATGATTTCCAAAAATATGCGAGTCCACTGCATACATACAATTGTGCTTAGCTCGAGAGCTGTGAGTTAGTTAGGGAGAGAATTAGAATACCATAGAGAAATGTATGTATGATTCAATTGAAATTTGTTACGAACTTCATCATCATCATCGCTTCTACAAGAAGGTTGACCACTATGGATTTCCATCGTTTTCTCTCTTGGCCGTTCTCTTTACCATCTCATATATTTTTTTGTGTCCAAGCTATGATATCATCTGTCCATGTTAATCTTGATCTTCCTTTGGTTCTTTTACCACACAATTTTCCTTCCAATAATAGTATGTTGTCTTCCAGTGTGTTGTCACTGGATCATCTGAGTACAAATTCCTATTTTTCGTACCGATTAAGAAATTCAAATTTGTATTCATTCTCTCTCTTAAACATGCTCACTGGTAACTTTTTCGTTCCAACTTATCTTCAACATCCTCCTGTAGCACCAATGCTCAAATGTACCTTTATGCGCATGACTTTGTTCCAAGTCCAGCTCTCATAACCACAGTTCAAAACTGAGTAGACGTTATAGCAGTTTAATAATCTCAACTTAATACAAACTTCAGACAAACAATAACTGCTAGGTGTAATTTATTTAATAATCAGTCAAACAAATCATATTATTATTATTAGTCAACAATCCAGTTAGGTAATACTAATACTTCGCGTTCTTCATTGGAACGGAATAATAACATATTGTTAATTTATTTATTGTTTACAGGTCCTCCAGGATCTCTCGGAGCCACGGGTCTTCCAGGACCAGCTGGAGGGGGCGGAACCAGCGGACCTGGTCTGATACATTGCTTCTATTTCATCTATATGTTATAATATATTTACAACGTAGGATGCGGCACGAAGTGTTAATGTAACGTTCTATCAAGACCGAACAGATTTCATATTAACGGTGATCGTGATCTGCATATGAAATATTAGTTGATTTGCAGATCAGCCAGAGACAATAAAGTCTAATTTAAAACTACGTTTATATGTTTATGTTATATATGGGCCACATGTACATGTTTATGAACTCAATTTATGTGTTCATCCTGATATTTTATATCACAAATTACTTACAAGGCGTACTTTGAGCCTTGTGTGTATCCATTTGGTGTTCGAAACACGAATTACTTCTGGTTATTATGGTTGCTTCAAAGAGCACGTGTTGCTTTAATGGTCTATAAGTTGATAAGCTGCTATTTCATTTAGCATTTCATTTAATCGGCGTTCTAAGAAGGGATTCCGAATTTCCGAGGACGCTCAAGAAGAACGATAGACTATAGGGCTATACAGTGTTAAGGCAAAGTCCGAGAGCAAGCATGGTTACTTATCCAAACACATTTTTGCCGTTTTCAGTTATTCCATCTGCTTTTAGAACTTGTATCTATAAATTTTGACAATAACTGCGTGTTCTTAACAGTAAGTATGAACTCCAACACGAGTTGGAAGGCAAACAGGACGGACGCTGAGAACGCTGTCGTTGAATAAAAAAAAACTGAGCAGATTCCGCTGCAATGCAAAAAACTCGGAGACGTTGTGAGAGATAAATCAAACTTATTGCAACGTATTTAATCCAAATTATCTCAGTTATTATGGTCGTCATCGTTTAACTTGATTGTAAATGTGTTTTGTGCCTGCGTGTAGTTGCCGGTTTCTGTGCTCCTGCGAATGAATGTGGTACTGGCAATGGTGGCTGCCCACAGCTCTGTATCGACACGTACGATAGCTACTACTGCGCATGTCTGCCAGGATTCACACAGGACTCGGACGTCGACACCTGTTCCGGACGTTAGTACTTCAGTCCGCTGAATAATTCACGTAATTAGAGGATCTATAAAAGGGCGAATATCCAGTTTTCTCGTTGAGGGGAAGAGTAGATTTAATATCGAGAGGGGATATTTACTACCTCGTCCCCTTAATCTAAATATGGAGGAAACAGGATGTGCGTGTATTATGGGTGCTCAGTGACTGCTCACACCTGAAAGGGGGGCTGATTAATGACGGGGACGAAGCCCTAATCGTTGAGGGGGATATAAGCTATCTCGTCCCCTACCAACAAAATATTGAGGAGGGCGAGTCCCTCCCGTCCCTAATGGATCCATACTCATGTCTAAGATGCTTTTCCTCTTAGTATCGCTTAAAGCGTATAGAGTTCAGTTAAGTTGTTTTAATTAACGTAGCCAGCATTTTCTTCTGACAAACATAAACTGTCTGGACATGTCTTACCCTAATTACTAAACTAATCCATTGTAAATTAGTGATTTTTTCATGGCATTTTGTACAGTGAATTTGTGTGTGTAGAGAGTTACTGTACGAATACAATGAGCCACGGGATACAGTGTTTCTGTACTTCGGCAACGTGCACAGTTCAACCCATGAACTCTACAACCTGCATAGGTATGAGTCTTGTTGCAATCTGCCTTCATGCACTATCGTTAAGTGTAACTGCTGTAGGACTTTTATTGACGATTGTTCAACTTATTGCTGTTAACAACTAAACCTGTATAATAGTAAAAAATAGACAACTTTTTGAATATATTTGGTTATTACTGCGTTAAATGAATAAGTTTTTAAGGATTATATGTTATGCAGAATTAAACAGTGTTGTGCAAAACATTAAATACATGCTTATTTGTTTCAAATAAATCGAGAGAAAACGATTGTGAATAGTATGTTTCTTGCATATTTATAGCATTTTCTTTGTAGAAAAATAAATATGTAAGTATATATTTACATTTTTAGTTTACTTATTTATTGTGGTTGTAGTCTAAATATAAATTTGCGTGATATTCATCCCACTGTGATATCAACAAATTGTTATCCTACCACCGTGCTCTATAACCTTTAATGCATAGGTTTCTACGATCGACAACTGTTTGGGATAAAGTAAGATTCAGGATATTTTCTAAAAAATACACATTGGTACTCTTGGCACTCTTGACAGTGACATCATATTTTTCATACTTCTATGCAAAATTTTACAATTTTTGTTTATATTTATTGAGCAAACAGCAAGCATATCAGCAAAATGTATGCATTATTTTAACCAATGAACTGTGAACAAATGGACTCTGTACGCCATTTTCTTTGAAGTGTTATTAGATTACCTTCTTGTTTTAATTCCTTTCTTTGGTGTTTCTCTATCTGCTTTACTTTTCTTGTTCTTAGATATTGACGAATGTGATGATGTCGGTAATGGTGGCTGTTCTGGCTCCTGTACGAATACGGTTGGTAGTTACGAGTGCGATTGCGCGGAAGGACTCAGCTTAGCCTTGAACAGGCGCCAATGTGAAGGTAAGTAACTGCTTTTCTATATCCGTGTTGATATTGGCTCTAGCAGCGCGAAGCACTTACTATGTATCAGATAAATAAAATTATAACAATTGTACAAATTTAAATTAGGATTGCTAAGCATATAGTTTAAATTGGGTTGAATCCTCTAATATAATATACTATTATAACAATCTGAATGAAATGTACTTGATTAACACTTAATAAATTCAGTATGGGATCAAGGTGAGAATTCTCGCTCTAATTTTCACTATCAGTTATTTTACTTAGTTTTGTGAGTTTAGACGTTTATTGTTATTGACAGCTACGATCTTTGGCTTTTAATCTAGGATTACAGTTAAAATGGTCTGTTTAAAGGGTGTTTCGCTCGGTTTGAACTGAATTAATGGGCGCCAAGTTCGTATACAATTTGACTAAACACGATAATTCTGTAAAAACCTGTTGTTGTAAACGATCAACTATTGGTCTTTATTCCGACGAGATAAACTATCGGCTTTACAAAGTACAAATATGAGTGTGCCAGTACAGTAAGTGTACTTACAGGTGCTTTGTACTTGCGCAGTACATTTGAAATGATTATGGTTCAGATAACAACGAATGTCTGGACGACGATCCTCCCCGCTGTCAGAGCGGCGAGACATGTGTCAACAGCTACACGGCTTACTACTGCATCGACAACACTATCTTTGCTGAAGGTAACTCGTGCCACGTTTTGTGTTCTGACGTAAATTCTAAATGTGTATTTCAATAATTGCACCATATATATTTTGTATTCATCTTGATACGTATCCAGGACAGAAGTGTTATCGATAGCAAAATAGACATTTGTACTGTGTACGCTCTGCCACGTATCTTACCACGCAGTATTTCAGGTTGGTGTCAGCTGTGAAATGCTAAGTAGTAAACTGACGTGTTCGCCTCGCACACTGGCCCAGTTAGTCTGAGATAGATGAACCTTGCGCCTTGCGTCAGGCTGAGAGATGTGTCGGGAGATCAGCGCCAGACAACCTTCCTTACAGAAGGCGTCAAATACATTTGCTGGAATATTTAGTGTTTACAACAAGAACGGCATTACTAAACATGTATACTGTTGTCTGTTCTTTTGTAATCTGATGATGACGTCATGTCTGCTCTGGTCCTGCTGAAGCTGAAATGAGATCATGGCTGATAGACGATTTAATTCAATTCTCAGACAGAAATGTATACAAAAAGTTTTTCTGCAAATAGCTTGCATTCTTTCTTCTATTTTGTTATTATCTTGTATTCATAAGATAATAACATTTCTCGTTGATGCACGTATTGCCAATGCTACTAAATCAAATTTAATAAATAAAAAATTATGCTGTGTATGCATAAGTGTCTGTATATAATGGCATCTTTCTATAGTGAATGATTATTTAGTGAAGTATATCATGCTTGCAGGCCAGTTGCCAGGATTTCATTTAGGAGGGGTTTTACCACTGAACAATTTTCACTTCGGGGGATGGGTTGCTGAAGTTGCAACCCCCCCCCCCCCAACATTCCAAATATATCCATGTTCTGTTTCTTTCTTGTGTGCATTGTGGGAATTGTGAAAAAATAGGTGAGGGTCAGATCCGAAATTTCTCTCTTACGAGCAGGGAGGGTGACTGACGACGGTCAAAAATTAGGTAAAACCGACCCCATGAACATTTTTTCAAACGAGGTCGGGAAGGGTCATGCCATCCGCCAGGGGGTCGACCCCTCCCACTAACCTCCCACCACCACCCCATCCAACAAATCTCACCCTGCTCATGTGTTAGTCGGTATAATGGCTGTCTTATTTCTTGCTGATGTATTAATCGATATAACGCCTGTCTTATTTCCTACTTCCAGTGACCGGTAGCGGCGATCAAGCCCAACAGTCAGACATGTTCTCGCCGTCTCGCATCGGTAACTACGACACGGCTACCGTAGCGCTCGCCATCACGCTCGGCGTCGTGCTGACCGCCGTCATCATCGGCGCCGTCGTCTATACGATAAGACATTTCCGGGAAAAGCGACCAAACTACAACGATCTTTCCGGGGAATCCACCGTCTACTCAGGGACCGGGTCATCGCTGGGTGGATTCAGCACCGTCACCGAGAAAGTATCACCGTCACAGACTGGCGGAAGCGCCGGATGACTTTCACGTTAACGCAGTTTCGTACGATGTTTTAACAGAAGTTTAATCGGTTCTATAATTTAATGTGTTCAACGGTTTCCTGTGTTTGTGTGTGTGTTATGCGCGTCGTCACTGCCAATAATGACAGCTTGAATCATCTTGTTTTTGTTGTGCCACTAGAACACATCATGTAGGTTAAAACTGTGCAATCCATCTGTCGGCGGAATCGTTGGGACACCGTTTTAAAGCTTTCGACATGTTTACTTACTTAAGTTACATATCAGTACAAAGTGGATGTATTTATAATAGTGTTTAAATTCCGTGCCAAACGAACTGGATAAGTCAATAAAAATCTAATAAGTTTTGTCTAGGCTTACTGTGTGTTTAAATTATTATGATTAACGTGTATGTTTGTCTACGTTTGTTACTCTTGAACTACATAATAATGCGTCTTGAACGCTACTCTTTTACTTTTTACCTTTCTTGTAATTAAAATTAATAATTGTAATAAATAAAAATAATAATAAGATAATAAAGCAATGATGATGGTGATAATGATGATAGCGCATTAGCGCTTAATATATTTATGTGTTTACTGCATAATAAAATAGTGTATTTATAATAGGAATAGTAAAGTTGTAATAATAATTATAAATATATTAATTATAAATAGTTATAAATAATAATTAAAATAATGAATAGTAATAATTTGCGATGAAAACAGTAACAAAAATTACACAGTATAATAGTCATTATCACATGTACATGTAATAAACGTAGCAAAAGTCGTTAGATAAATTACAAGCGTGGCCCTGTACATAGACGTTTTCAATGCGATCAATTTTTGTAGCTACAAAATTAATCCGTTTTATCTGTTGATAAAAAAAGCTTGAACGAATAATTTCCATAAGACCATCAATTTTAGTCGGTTCTGTAATTTAACGTGTTCGTCAGAAGACCTCAGAAACCAGCAGGATGTTCCATTCATTATAACTATGACGTCATTCATTATATGACGTCATTCTTTGCTGCTTCTGTTAACCGTATGTTAGTTCTACTCTCAGTTCTACTCTGCAGTTGTTGTTAATAACAATATGTTAATAATTTAAAATGCTTTTGCTTTTAAATTATGTTTTATTGACACTGGCGCGATTGCGGCAGGAACGTGACCTGTGTTTGTCTCACGGACACGCAAACACACACACACACACACACACACCTGCACATACTCACTAACCCACACATGCTCACACAAACATATACACTCACTAACACACACATGCTTACGCACTCAGACAAACACACACACGCGCGCACACACACACTCACTAACAGACAGACAAACACACACACACGCGCGCAGTCACTCACTCACTGTCACATACAAACATATAAACA
>JAQFYQ010002391.1:0-11764 GCA_034694885.1 Buchholzia appendiculata
TGAAAAATAGGATCTCCTCCAGTTTAGTACACTAATGATGAAAAATGGGAGCTCCTCCAGCTTAGTACACTAATGGGAAATCAACAAGTGGTATTCAATAAATTAATGAACAAAGTTTTACATTTTAAAATTTAAGGCTGGCAAAATGTTTCATAAGCCCAACAATGACCCTAACTCCAACCCTAACCCCAACCCTAACCCTGCCGTATCGTATCGAGATTAATGAACGCAGGCGCTAGCCTCTAGGTTCAGCTCCTTTCAATATGACAGTATTTTCATGCTTAAAACATAACTTAGTATACAAAATATTTCGCAGCTCGCAAATGCATGCAAAACCAAAGGTATACTTGACCTTATTAGTACAATATAAAAGAATAAAGAACAGTGCAAATTTCAAAGCATTTACAAAAAATAACAACTTCATAAGCAGAGATTGAAAAGGTTTACCTACCCAAACAGTGCAGTAGCAAATCAGAAACAAATGCACCAAACAATACCATAAGTTCAATCAATATGTACAATAGAGCAGTGCCATGATCACATCACCAACACAAACGCAGTCCATCTCGGTGCCCTTGCACCTGGGACTTTCTACTCGGCCCACCCTGAGTGTGGCCCCTGAAGTATGGTTAGCCAGCCTTACTGTCTACATTTTCAACAGCTGCTGGTGTTCGTCCGTCCCAGCGCCCTTGTACCTGAGACGTCCCACTCAGCCCAAAAGTACTTTTCAACTAAAACAAGACGTGCAACGGCTCAGTGCTATCATCACATCATTTAGTGTGCAATTGTAGTGTTTTTGATTAACCGTAGCAGTTTCCCGTTCAATGTAGTTAAGCGAAGGTTTTCCGAACTTTTTCCAGCCTGAAATTCCTACAACTTGTTAAAAGATTATTATTTTAATTAAATTCATATTATAAAATACAACTTATTAAAAAATTAACAGCTTTACCTGTTGAAATTCTCATGCAGTGTATAGGAGAATTGTGTTAGCTACATATGATAGGTTGCAGTAAGGAAGCTGCATCCTGTTTCCCAATATACCCTCCACACAGTTTTCAGAGAGTGAAGATTAGGGATGGAGTCGCTCCCTGGATGCATGTAACATAATGTGTATTATGGATGCAGGCATTTCTTGCCTATGTCCAGGGCCTTTGTCCGTTTCTTGACAATACTAACTACAGATATACATGTATGAAAAACAGTATGCATAGCATATTAACTTTGACAATAGAATAGAATTTATTTTTGCTGAAATTGACAGTTATGTTGCAATAACACAACTGTTGAACTGTGAGTACAATCTAATCGATAAGAATGATGTAGCACTGATACATCGATAACATATTATGTAACAGGGATGGAACCTTTAAAGCTCCTACCGGAATTGCATATTCAATTTGATCATCCAATATCTACAAGCAGCTTATCATGTGTATCATTTATTTGCATATTCTGTAATATTTAATCATTTAATATTGCTGAAACTTTAAAAAATCAATCAAATAGCGTAATATCTAGAACTAATGTACCGTTGTTTAATATATTTCACTATTTTGTCGAGTAGGGCCTACTAATAATTGGGTTCTATTACATTTGTTTGATAGAACACAATCAGTGGGTCTCTCGTTTGATTGTTGACAATGGATTCTATGGACATGTCTGTATGGACGACGGAGAGCTTTGATGCACTGAAATATACAGAGCTTCAGAGGCTTGCCAAGTCTCTTGGCATCAAAGCAAATCAAAAGGTAAACTATTATTTGTTCCGATCTTGTTTGAATCTCATATAGCCATAGTGCTAGGCACTGTATTTGTTGGTTATTGTATGCGATTTTATGTTTAACATTGATAATTGTCTGCAGGTAGTAATTAAATGAAGTAGCCTACTGTAGTACAGTTGCTGGTTTTCAAACCTTAATTCTCGAAAGACTGAAGCTGATAAGTTACTTTAGTTGCCTTGTTGGCTTGTTTTATTTTGTAGACACGCTCGTAAAATCATGATGGTGGTAAGACAAGTGCCTATTTATTGTTTTTCTGCTCTCGATGTTATTGACTAGTGGTGCAATGAGGAGTTGTTGTTAAGATTGTGATGAAGTATGCAGCTAATTCATTCCAACTTGGGTGGAAATCAATCCTGATGTCCAGATCTCAGAAAACTCCCAGATCTCTGAAAGCTCCCAGATCTCTGAAAGCTCCCAGATCTCTGAAAGCTCAAAGTTTTATTTTCATATGGAATTATAGAGTAACAACTATATTGATGAATGTTTGTAAAGTGATTTTGTATTGCTGGTGACAGATGGATAAATTGAAGGCTGTTCTTAAGGAACAAGTGCTGCCGACTGATTCCAAGTCTAACGTGGTGGACGTCAGTGAAACCTCGTCGCAATTAAAGTCCTCTCCTGCCGCCCAGGAGTCGTCACGCTTGACCGAGCCTTTACGCTTGACCACACCGAGTGAGAGCGCCATGTGCGAGGAGGGCATGGACATCATGCAGGTTGGTTGTGTGAACTTGGTGTCAGCACTCGAAGCTGTGTTTATATATCAAATTTGTGTTTGCATCGTATTATTCTACTTGCTGACAGTTATGAGGGTTTAGTGTGTATGACTGAGGAAAACTGTTTCCCTGTTGTGCTGAACCGAAGATGTTCAGCCTAAGCAGTTGAAGTGCATTCTCAGTCAATACTCATTGTACAGAAGATCAGTCACTGGTGGACAGATTTCCACGTGCCCATCCAATAAGGACATCTACATGTGAAAGTCGTTATCTTTGTTCATTATCATCAACATTTGGAGAACTAGTTTTTGGGAAGGATGTTGAATAGAAAATGACCATGTTTAAAATTTGGGTGAGCATCTACACACTGTATCATGTATGCATAAGATTCATTGTAATTTAGATTTGTACTGTGTAGATCTGTGCATCGCCATCATCAGTGTTCATCACCTGTTTTAGAGTACTGTTCGCTTTGCAAAAATGTCTGTGCTGAACACATCTATAGACGATCTGTCGCGGAGGGTTCATTATGGCTCATTATGGATTTTTACGACCACACGCCCTTGCTGATGCCAAGCCGTGCCAGGAATGGGGTTATTTCTCTTCCTAATGAAGAGCGTCGACTCTTTAATTAGGTAGTGGCGGCAAGACAAACTAGCCCCCCACCACAAACGTTTCAGAAAAAGGACCGTAGTAGTCCCATCCACTGTTTACTCGTGCTACAGCTCTGATCAGACTACTAGCCCAGTACCATGATATATTGTGTAAGTAGTTAAACGAGCTGGAAACACAGTGTAGCCTATCTATTGTATTGTTAACAACACAATTGTTCACATTTTAAATAATTTGAAACATAGTTTTAAAAATTGCAATCCATCTTTATCTTTGTCTGTAGGAGCAGTTATTAAATTCATCGGCTCTAAGTGGCATCGAGATGTTGAGTGCTGAAAAGAACAAAGATGAGAACAAGCCTCGAAGCAAGAACAGGAATGAGAACAAGCCTCGTAGCAAGAACAGGAATGAGAATGTGCTTGCTGTAAGCACCAGTGAGAAGAGTTTGTCTACAAGCAAGAATGACTCGTCGACTGTGGCTGCGGTGGCTTGTGTTCTTCCTCAACAACTGAACAGGCCACATCTCAAACATTACGTCGTATGTATCTCTTAGATTGTATCTTTACAACCTTTTTATATAACTTCATGTATTGTTTTTAGTTTTATGTTGTAAGATATATGTTCGGAATAATATGTATGCAAGTGTATCAATGGGTTTTAGAAGCATACAACTATGCACATTGGTTAGTAAGTCATGCTGTAAGTATTAATGTGCAAGATGTGTAAATGTTGCTCTCTTGTCTCGATGTACCATAGCTTTTAATGTCTGAGGCAAGGTCAATAGTTTCTAGGTGTCTGTGGGTCATGGTCGATAGCGTCATGGTCATGGTGTGTAATTGTCTGTGTCTTGGTCGATGGCTTGTAAATGTCTGTGAGTCTTGGTCGATAGCTGGTAAATGTCTGTGTCTTGGTCGATGGCTGGCAAATGTTTGTGACTCGCAGTAGGTAGTTTCTAAATGTTAGCCTGTAGGTGCTACTGTGTGCCTGTAGGTTCTACTGTGTGCCTGTAGGTGCTATTGTGTGCCTGTAGGTGCTATTGTGTGCCTGTTAATGCTATTGTGTGCCTGTAGGTGCTACTGTGTGCCTGTAGGTGCTATTGTGTGCCTGTAGATGCTATTGTGTGCCTGTAGGTGCTATTGTGTGCCTGTAGATGGGACTGTGTGCTATGAGGTCCTAGTGATTGATTGTTTATGATTTCAGAATGGCAATGATGATGATGAAGAAGAAGATGATGAAGAAATTGTGTTCAAGTCGGCCAAGGGACAAACAGTCTTGGTATTACACTTTGAGAAGTCTTACTTTTACTATTTTTCAGACCAGTTGCAAGTATTCTGTGTCCCAAGCATAAGTACTTGAGTGCAAGTGTACTTTCTTCAGCAGTGGTTCTCAAACTTTCTGGAACACGAAGACACTTTTTCAAGTTTAATCGCTCTAAAATAAAAAACATCTTTTTATATGTTATTGTTCTCGATCAGCTACCATTTTTAAACATTGTGGTTATCTTAATATTGATGAACAATTTGTTATTTGTAATTTTAATGAATTTTTTGTGTAAAGTGTATACTGTTGGATCGTACTAATGTACGTTAAAGCTTGATGAGGACGGATGTGAAGCAGTGAGATGAAGTTGTTGTGCAGTGAGCTTCGGT
The DNA here is from genome assembly GCA_034694885.1 of Buchholzia appendiculata. Taxonomy (NCBI): domain Eukaryota; kingdom Metazoa; phylum Annelida; class Clitellata; order Enchytraeida; family Enchytraeidae; genus Buchholzia; species Buchholzia appendiculata. Next base: position 4,756 of record JAQFYQ010002391.1, read on the forward strand.
TTTTCAGCAAACCGGTCTTGCAGGCCTTTTATTATTTAGACAGAAATTTGTCTCAAAAAAGCAGATGGAAATGAATGTGAACAGATTTAAATTGCAGCTCTGCTACAAGACAGACTTGAACAGCTGCAAGTTCTGTGGTTCTTTGGTCAGATAGACGAATATGCATGTACTTCAATATTCTCGCTGTCATGAAAGAGTCTGTGCTATTAGAGTTCCTTTTTGCAAATGTAACTACACTATTTCTGTGTATGACTGTGTGCCCCTGTCACATTATTACAGACGAGTCTGATTTGAAATGTATTTATCAATCTGACAGCGAAGGATCATTTGCGGGAACTTTTTGATGATTAGGTTAATTTGTTGATAATTATAATGATGATTAGTTTTACATGACAGTTATTATGGATGTGTTGTTAGGAAGTGTCCAGTAGCGTGCCGGTTGACATGCGCGAGACGTCATTCAGTGTGAACATCAAAGCAGACCGTTCCAGGACTGGAGTAGAGAAGAAGAGAAAGGAAGAACTGAACAGAACTGTGAACAAGAATGATAAATCTATTAATGCCTCTGCTCAGCCTGGTAGGGCTTTATACACTTTGCCTAGATTTATTTTTATTTTGTTTACTCTGGCTTTGTAATGAAGAAAAAAATGTAACGAAAATGCAACTGGCAGTAAGGGACTGCCTGTGGGCAGAGGTCTTGCCCTCTGTAGTAAAGGCTTAGGACCACCTGTGGACCAAGGTCTTGCCCTCTGTAGTAAAGGCTTAGGACCACCTGTGGACCAAGGTCTTGCCCTCTGTAGTAAGGGCATAGGACCACCTGTGGACCAAGGTCTTGCCCTCTGTAGTAAGGGCATAAGGACCACCTGTGGACCAAGGCCTGGCCCGGGTAAGGCAGGCGCTTCCCCATCATCATTGAAGGGCTACTACTAATTTGCAACCTGGAACATCAGTCGGTAGTCTTATCATCATCTTGGTCAATCGTCTATCATCATCTTAGTGTTTATCAGACAGGAAAAATATCTGATATTCTACAAGAGGTGATCAGAATGGAAGTGGATATTTTAGGCGTGTCAGTAACTTTCTTCAAGGAATAAGGCGAGTTATTTGTATGTGTAGTGCGTTATGCTATTTGTATGTGTGTGTGAATGTATGTTTGTATGTATGTGTGAATGTAAGGTTATATGTGTATGTGTGAATGTATGTTTGTATGTATGTGTGAATGTTTATGTATTGAATTGTTGGTTCTACCAGTGTTCAAGACTCACATTCCAAGATTCTGTGGAGAGAAGAATACAAAGAAATCTGAACAGTTTACTCCGGCCTGTGAGTCGAGTCAATCACTTCCTGTTTATTAACAGATGATTTCCTTGTTGTTTAGAAACTTTGTGTTCAACTTTGTGTTATAATTGTTCTGTTTACCTTAACGTAAGATCTTATCAGCATTTATCGTCCAGGCTAGGATTATCCACAATTAGCACTGAGACTGCTTAAGGTGGTTTGGATCAAGATGTTTCTGTACATGATCAGGAGGTAATACAAGCCAGCTCACTGTGATTAAACTACGCAGAGCAGATGAATGTGAAAGTTTGAATTTTTATTGAAGTAAAGTTTTACAGAGCTCTGGATGTCCTTCCTTCTCACCGCACAGTTTGTCTATCTCATTGCGGAACATGGTGAGTCTTGCACTCCTGAGAAATTTGATGAGACAAAAGATTGATTTTTGTGATTGGCCAGCCACCTACACCTGTATAACATAGGCTAGGTTCTTAAGCTGTGGCATGATTGGATTGATGACGCCTCTCAAGGTAGAACCGGCCTCAGGAGAGGATCAGGTTGCAGCAAGTTATCTTAGGACCCTCATCCCACAACCATATATTCCCCTAGCGGGACCATATGGTTCCTGCAAAACCATAGAATGATGTTGGACCTCGGAGCATAGGTTCTAGATGTAACTTCACAGGCATTCATCTGACGGGGTGCTATTTATTGTACTGATCGGTGCTTTCCATTGGTCGGTTAAAGTTGACAACAGTAGAGGAGGAGAGATTGACACATCAGTTTTGTCATCATCTCGGCCTGGGTGGTCCTTCTTAGATCATTACATCATTCTGCATCGATCATCATCTCGGCCTGGATGGTCCTTCTTAGATCATTGCATCATTCTGCATCGATCATCATCTCGGCCTGGATGGTCCTTCTTAGATCATTACATCATTCTGCATCGATCATCATCTCGGCCTGGATGGTCCTTCTTAGATCATTACATCATTCTGCATCGATCATTCTTCACGAAAAGATCGATACATACCAGACTTTATATAACATGCAAATTGCTATGAATGTGCATATAGTTAGGTTTGGATGAATCATCATCACATGTTTGTATTATCAGTGATTTCATTAGGTATGAATGTGTTTAGATAATACAGTTAGTTCAGATGATGATGATGTTGATAATGATGGTTAATTTAGCAGATGATAATAATGGCATTTGTTGAAATGTTGTATTTTGTTGATTAGATTGGGCAAAGATTCACGGGAAGAACTTTGACAAGATGGATTCCATCGATGTGTACTGGCAGAAGAAAGGAAAACGACAGTTGGATTTACTCGCGACAAACTCTCCTCAAGACAAGCAGATCAAGGTTAGCTGCGTAGCTTACAAGCATGGTTAGCTGCGTAGCTTACAAGCAACGTTAGCTGCATAGCTTACAAGCATGATTAGCTGCATAGCTTACAAGCCTGGTTAGCTGTATAGCTTACAAGCATGATTAGCTGCATATGATAGCTTACAAGCGTGGTTAGCTGCATATGATAGCTTACAAGCATGGTTAGCTGCATAGCTTGCAAGCAACGTTAGCTGCATAGCTTGCAAGCAACGTTAGCTGCATAGCTTACAAGCAAGGTTAGTTGCATAGCTTACAAGCAAGGTTAGCTGCATAGCTTACAAGCATGGTTAGCTGTATAGCTTACAAGCATGATTAGCTGCATAGCTTACAAGCATGATTAGCTGCATAGCTACATAGCTTACTTGATGTACTTGCTATGAACGTTTATGTTTGTTTGGTGTAGCATCAAGACAGTGAGTGCGTAGATCTGTGATGTAGGCTTGCTATCTTGCTGTCCAACATTTAGTCTCACTCATTGCACGATTGAGTGATTGTATGTTGTAGCGTCGTAGCTCGGTGACCAAGCCTGCGTCGGTGTTTGTGCCGAAAGTTCTCAGCACCACGAACATGAACCTCTGCTTTGATAAGATGTACTCCGGAGGTGCCACGGTGGCACCTGTGACAGCAGAGAAGAAACATACGGCAGCACCGGCCGTCGGTTCAGTCCAGAGACGTAGCGGCGCCTTCTCAGCCATCAAGAGAAAATCTCTCGGTGAGCTGCTACTCAGTCTTGCACGGTCGTCGTGGTGTTACAGCGCAGAGCGCCTTGTCTTGCGTTGTAGATGCTGTACACATTACGGGTGTCAGGGCCTGTAATCACATGAGCCATTGGCCATTCATCATTATCATCATTCCATTCCATCATCATCATCATTCCAGATCTACATTCATCATCATCATCATTCCACGTCTACATTCATCATCATCATCATTCCACGTCTACATTCATCATCATCATCATTCCGCGTCTGCATTCATCATCATCATCATTCCACGTCTGCGTCACCGTGCACACAGGCATGTGTATCCATGTCAGACATGCTTACAAATCTGGGTCAGACATCATCAAATGTTCATTGACAGCTCCAATGTGAAGATTTGTGTTTGGTAGATGTTGCTCCTGGTGACCATTGATAGATGAATAGATGCGCATTGTCTTGCCATCTTGCATTTATAGGAGCAAAATATTTGACGGCCATGTGGAGTTTTTAAAATTTCCGAGCTTTCTAGTTGATGCTTCCTGGGAAATTTTTGTGTTTGAATATATTAGATTGCTCAATCTCATGGACATTAAAGACGGTTTGAGGATAACAATCTCATTGCTCGCTCGTCGAGAATGGGGCGTATTGCATCGAATCTTGTGTAGCTTTTAATCTGGCACTGACCCAGCAACACTAACCACCTGCATGTTTGATCCAACTGCATTTATCTGCCAAAATGTTTTAAATTTAAATCATCATCACCCATTTATGGTCTAATATTTCCATGCACAAGATGAGTGTGTGGCGCAGGCATAGCCTTTGCCTGATGAACCTGAGGTTGCATTATGGCCGGATCTTTCTGGATATAACCGGTGATGACGATTTTATTTGGTAACGTTTCACTTGTGTTTGTCTGTGGTGATGTCTCTATGTGTTCTGTACTGTATTGATGTGTCGTTGTATGTGAAAGGTCCTGTCAGCTCTCCAGCCCCTCTCACAGATGCACAACAGAAAGCAAAGTTTGATTTGAAGGCTTCACTGGCCAAGCCACTAACTTGGAAGCCTCACACAGGAACCTTGAAACCATTCACCTGCGATGATATTCGTCCAGGCATTAAAGAGGTCAAGGTTAAGAGCAGGTTAGTACGAGTGTAGTAAGATTGAAGAGGTCAATGTTAAGAGCAGGTAAGTACCAGTGCACTTAGATTAAAGAGGTCATGGTTAAGAGTGTGTGAGTGCGAATTCTCTTAAGGCCAAACTACACATCTGACACTTTGCATGCTCTTTTGCACGCAACTGGTTTTGGCCTAACTAGGTCATAATGTTTCATGTTGCGATGTGACCTAGTTTGCGTGAAATGTGGCATGCAAAAGAGCGTGCAAAGTGTCACATGTGTAGTTTGGCCTTTAGATTTAAGAGGTCAAGATTAAGAGCAGATAAGGTCAGGTGTACTACGATTAAAGATTAAAGAGGTCAAATTTTAGAACAGGTAGTTGCAGGTATACTTATTTTAAATAGGTCAAGGTTAAGAGCAGGAAAGTGCGAGTACTTGTATTAATATTGGTGTTAATATTAAGAGCAGATAAGTGCGAGTGTACTTGTATTCATATTGGTGTCAATGTTAAGAGCAGATAAGTGCGAGTGTACTTGTATTCATATTGGTGTCAATGTTAAGAGCAGGTAAGTGCAAGTGTACTTGTATTAATATTGGTGTCAATGTTAAGAGCAGATAAGTGTTGGTGCTGTTATATCAAACAGGTCAAGGTTAGATTTAGCACAGATAAGTTGAGATTACTCTAGGATCTAACAGGTGGTGAGATCTTGTATCTCTCTCTTCTATCACCTGAGCTTCAGATGATCCCTAAGAAAGTGAGTGCATTAAGCCAGCGTAGTGACATTTGCTCAGCAACCAGGTGTTTGGAAGTTAAGTTGGCTAATGTAACTGCTTTGTGGTCGACCCGGCAATCAGGAAACTAGATTTTGTTCTTCACACATATTATGCGTTTCGTTTGATCGTTCCTGTACAAACCAAGGCCCCGTGTTGAACAACGGTCCAGATCTGGGCCCCGTGTTGAACAACGGTCCAGATCTGGGTCCTGTGTTGAACAACGGTCCAGAACTGGGTCCTGTGTTGAACAACGGTCCAGATCTGGGTCCTGTGTTGAACAACGGTCCAGATCTGGGTCCTGTGTTGAGTGTTCTGATCGATTGATTGATCTATTATTGACAATTTATAAAGCTTCATAACATAACCCAAGTCATCACAAGGAACTGAACAGATTCACTCGGTAGTTTGTTTGTACTGTGAACTTGCAGATAATAACATCGTTTATATTTGTTTGCTTTATTCTATCTAAAGTAGCGCAAGGTTTGTGATGTTGTGTTAGGGCACTCGTGCACTAGTTACTCATGTAACGGTTGAAGATGTGTCTGCAGTACTAGTGTAATGTGAGGGTGCTGTTTATTGTCTTGCATCTCAACTGATTATATTTGTGTTCTTGTAGAGAGGAACGAAGGAAGGAAGCGGAGAAGTTGAGAGAGAAAAGAAGATCGACGACACTGAATGATCGACGACGTATTGATGTCGACTAGATGACGCTTTGCTGACTCAATTACTTGTAGATAGATTGCATTGTTTATTTTTGTTTTATATAACATATATCAGCATTCGTAGTTTTTTTTATGTACTTTTAGTTATGAGTAAACGTGCAGGTAGAGTCAATTAGAGCGCAATAGTTTGCTTTGATCTGGTGCATGGTTTAAGCAGGTCGCAAAATTTCTCAGAATAATATTCTAGTTTTTCATTCTCAAAGATTCTGTTGGTTTTGTGCGTAGCCTTGGTATGTGAAGAGGTTGACGTCCAGTTTGTTCATGGTTAGACTCTCGTCAGGTCTAGATCAATCAGGTCGAGATCAATCAGGTCGAGATCAATCGGACAAATGACTTTGAGCAGATTGAATGCTAGCAGTTGCATTTAGAACTTTGTCTCTGGGAACGTGCTTAACCATAATCACTTCTAGACGAATGTAACCGAATGATTCATTCAAAAATGAAACTAATTTATGGTATTGATTTTAATTATTGTCTATTTAAGTGACTGCTTTATATAAGAACAATCTTTTATTCACTTTTGCTTTTTGAGCGATGGCATTTGCATAAATTATTTTGTTAATTATTATGTAAGCATACACATACAATCGTATATTATACGAAATCGTTTGATTTGAAGATTGTACCCGCTTTTATTTAATATTTAAGAAGCTTAGCCTATCAATGTGGTTGACTATGGACCATTACGTTCGTGCCATATTGAGTTCAGATTAAACATAGTTTATGACTTATTGTTGTTAGTAACTATTTTACTGCTCAGTTGTGTGCTGACAAGGCTGCAGTCAATCTTTGCTCTCTTTTATTTCACCAGATTATCACGAAACACCAGTTGACCACTCTGAAGAGTGGCATAAACAACTTGAGGCATCTTTGAGAGATGGAGAGAGACAGACAGGCAGGCAGACAAGCAGACATGTTGGCCTTGTTCTTTCTCTCTGTGGGGATAAGGTCTATATGATGATGATAGTGTTCTGTCCGAAGACAGGTCCTGGCGATGGTTATTTGTCTTACGTATTACTACGCATGACT
>JAQFYQ010002392.1:0-11763 GCA_034694885.1 Buchholzia appendiculata
GAAGTGAAGCCTCGTGCTTCAGAAACTTGCCGCTCTCCTCCCTGTCAAAGAGTCCGGCCTAAGAAACCGGTGGGGAGTGAAGGGACTTACACAGTTCACTCGTGAGAGCTATTATCTGTTATTCTGTACTTATGGTCTAGCTAAAAATAACGTTTGCTATTGCACAGCTGTTACTGCAGTGTCTTTTTGAGCTGAACTTGTTTTGAACAAAGTTCTCAACTTGCTTGTAGGTGTATGCGTTTGACTTTGGCGGTGAGTTTTACGTGTGGATGGGGAAGAATGTTCCGTTCACTGCCCGTAAAGAAGCGTTGACGCCCGCCAGGGAGATGTTTGAGAAAGGATACGATTACACGGAGTACAACATCAATCCACTCTCTCCGCTCATCTGTACGTGTCTTGTTTACTGTCTTCATTTATTTCTATTTTCCACGTCTTATTTATTTAACCAATTTTTTGTAAGTTGTCAATTCAGTGAATTAGGCAAATAAATTGCGTGAGTGGAGGAGGGAATGAAGCAAATATTGGTTGCTGGAAATTGTTAAAAGTTAAATATTATCATTGAAGAAGCTGTACAAGCATTGGGGATGCAGCATGAATTGTAGTAAAGGGAGGGATTTCTCACCCTCCCTACCAGTCCACACTGTTTTATGCTACGTTCTCCACAATTTTATTTATTTTGTTTATTTTTTGAGCAGAATATTTTCAAATGCAATTGAAAGATCTGCAGAGTGTACCTGTATCTGTAGCTTTGTCTTGCTATCATGATGTCACTGGCTTATTAGCTGTTGCAAACAAGCTTGTCTGTTTTAATGGACTAGGCTGGAATAAATTTGATATACATAAGTGATCATTACTGGATGTACTTTACTTAATATTGCTATGAGTGGTACCATTTAACTTTGCTATTTTTAAAATATCTACTAATATGAAAATTAATTTCATGATTGAAAACAATTGTTGTTACGTTCGGCTATGTTGTAGCTGAAGATCATGGGGGAGCTCCTCTAAAATCTTCTAGCCGACCGGCGTGGGCTTTGTTTGGAAAAGTGAGTCAGAATATGGAGACGAATCTATTCAAGGAGAAGTTCATCGATTGGCCGGATGCAGGTCGATTAATCAAGGTCAAGGACGGTGCTTCTGCGGGATCCAAGGTCATTGGTTAATCACATTTAGCTCTGTTGAACTCTGTCTAAATCTTGTTGATGAATGAGATATACTATGCTCCGGAGCGTTTGGATCGTTGTTGTTTGAATGTCTGCTTTTTATTAGTTCGTCATGTTAGTGGTATCAGGTATCATCATACTAACTCGCGATCTTACCCTGAATTTAAAAATCTTTCCCTTCATAGAGTTTAGATATAACTGTATTGTATTAGGATTTAGCACATTAGGTCATGACCCACCTATATGTGCCTGTATGCTGATTGTGTGTTGTTGTTATTTGTAATGCACTACATATCACTTTGCGTGAGCATTGGGATTTCATTAGAATGTTAATGCCATGTGATGTTCAATGTCTCTGACTTTGTCGATGCTTCAGGCTGACCTGGTGTCTGATCTCAAACCCTTCGATGTCCAGAAACTTCTGCAGGTCGATGACACCCCGGTGTCTCTTCTCTTGGAAGGAAGTCATGTCGGTCGAGGCGCTAAATGGTACGAATGATTTAACGACGTGTAATCATGCATGAGCTGAACGTTGCGAGCTTAGAGAATACGAATAGATTTTACAACTTGTCTGAAATCTGTTATTTCGTCACATTATCTCATTGCTAAACTAAAAAGCCACTTCACTCATTGCTATTCTGTTTTTTTCTCCACCTCACAATTAGCACCTTGTGTTATGCAGCCTCTCAGATATCTCTGGTAGGTCACTTGTTCTAATAGCAAACTGTCCGACAAGTAATCAGACAGAGTGTTGTTGATCATACAGTAGATGGATTTTGCTTTTTAGCTACTAGCTCTTGTATTTTAATTAAAGTTTGTTGTGGTCAGAACTAGTTTATTACATGATCATTTAATTACATGTGTTTAGATGCCTGCAGTTAAGCTGCAAATATTTATTCGGGATTTGATTTGGAGGAAAAATTTGAGATTTTAGCCATGAAATTTTCAAATGCTGTCTGATTTGAACGTTAAAAATTCAAATCAGATTTGAGATTTGTCCCTGACTGTTAAGATCAACATGATTAATATTGTCCTCGTGAACTGTGTATTGTGTATATTGTGTAACTGTGTATATTGTGTGAACTGTGTTGACTGATGTGTAAATGTGTCGTGTGTCGTGCAGGGAGGAGATGATAGACGGCATCAAGTGGGAGTACGAGATCTTGACTCATGACGTCGACGTCTGGCACGTCATGGAGTTTGGACGTCAGAAGCTGAGCAAGGAAAGTCAAGGACAGTTTCATGACTGCGATTCGTACGTCATCAGATGGCGCTACTCCATCAATCAGCTCAGTACGTGCTCACAGCAAGTCTCTTTCTGTAGAAATTATATCTTTAATTTCTTTTTTTGATGTCTTTAGATATTTTGTCTAAAGAAGATAGCTTTGTATACGTAGTTAGATATTTTGAAATTTTTGCTAATACATTTCAGAATTATGTTGTTGTTGAAATGTAACAACTTGGTAATATTTTTTCTTTAAAATTGATGCCAGTTATTGACTTCTATTCTTGTGTCCCAACAGACATGGACTTTATTGTAGGGTCACTGTGTTCCTCCATGTGCTCGACTAGGCAAGCAGTGAGATTGGTAGATTCTGGAAGGACATCCCAGCTCATCATTAATTTTCACCTGATTTTGGAAAGAAACTTTTAGTTATGTCAAACTCACTGTAAAGCTGACAATGACGATCTGGACAATACATGATGTCAAATTTGTGTGTGATGTAGGTTAAATGATAAAATCCAACACTGGCTAAGTCTATTACTGTTGCATACAGTTGCATCTCTGGGTGGGTTGAAGGGGGGGGAGGGGCTTGAGGTGCTATGGCTCACTCCGCTTTCACTGACTTGTATCAATTAGTATCTACATAGACCATTCTCTCTCCTGTTGTGAGAAACTGATTATTTGCTTTCGTTTTTTTTATCTAGTTATAACAAATTATTTAGAGCGCACGAATTGTCAAGATCTGCTGTGTGATGTTAAGTAATTATGTGAACGATACAATCAAAAGACTGATCATTTGCAATGCATTGCGAAGTTGTTTTGCAAGATTGTTTTAGGGTGAAAGTAGGTTTGTTTGTCCTTGTTACCAAATAGCTTGATATGAAGCGGTTCTGTTGAAAGGTCACAATACCTGTAGAATCAGGGACTGCCTTTATTTGATTCTCTTATCATGGTTATCAGTAGTTTATCAACTTTTATGCTTTGACTTTTATCAGTGTTGACATTAGTTGAACAGCTTTGATGATGCTGATCATGTGATGGTTGTATGAAACAGTTGTGATGCTGACGATGGTGTGCTGATTGTGTACAACAGTTATGACGATGATGTGATGATTGTATGGAACAGCTGTGACGATGGTGTGATGATTGTGTGATGATTGTGTAGCACAGCTGTGACGATGGTGTGATGATTGTGTAGCACAGCTGTGACGATGATGTGATGATTGTGTAGCACAGCTGTGACGATGGTGTGATGTGTAGCACAGCTGTGACGATGGTGTGATGATTGTGTAGCACAGCTGTGACGATGTTGTGATGATTGTGAAGATGGTGTGACGATGGTGTGATGGTGTGATGGTTGTGTAGCGCGCAAGCTGAAGGGGGATGAAAGTCGCCAGGTGCTGACCGGACGTTCACGCTGCGCTTACTTCTTCTGGCAGGGGCGCCACTCCGGGGTGGGAGAGAAGGGAGCTTCAGCCCTCATGACCGTGGAACTGGACGCGGACAAGGGCCCCCAGGTTTCTGTTTTCTATCTTCATTAGATTCAGATGCAATGGTCTCAGCGATTGGGCAGAAACCTTTGGTTATATGTGCAGAATTAGCTTCTATTGTCTTTTATCATGTGACAAAACTTTTGTTACTACAAACTTTTTTCATGTTTTTTTACCATATTGAGGCTTTTAGTAATTCTGATATCTTCTATTATTCATTCTGATATATATTATTTGACGAGGACAACTTGTCAAAATAGCAAGTTTTTCAAAGAATAGGTAATTAAATGTTGAGGAAAAATTTATAGATCTCTTTGCATTCTCCCAAATAGTGAGAATACCAATTACAGCATTTTTCCAAACGAACACGTTCTGTTTTTTTCATAACAGCGTTTAGTAATCTCTTCTACCTTGGTTCTCTACACATAAGCTGTGGGTGTAAAAGTGTACAGGCTGTGTGCACAAGGTGTGTACACAATACACAGGCTGTGTGCACTTTGTGCAGGCTGTGTGCACAAGGTGCGTGCATGGCTTGTAGTTGTGAAGCAGACTGTGAAATGCTGATCAATATTTTCCGGATCAGGTTTCCACAGATTTCTGAACTGTGTCTAGATCCGGTTGAGTCAAGGAATGGAGCCGCCGTGCTTTGTCAATCTCTTCCAAGGACGGATGATCGTGCACGCGGGAAGACGAGCGGACGACAGCAGACGGCCTGGTACCAGACTGTACATAGTGCGTAACGAGCTGCCCGGTGAAGCGTACCTTCTGGAGGTCGAGCTAAGTGCGCAGAGTTTACGCAGTCGTACTTCGATGATTGTAGCCGACACAAAGGATAACAAACTTGTTGTCTGGAACGGTGCCAAGTCTCCGGTTCATGTGCTGGCGAGAACGAAGGAATTTGTGAAAGGCCTCAGTGACTGGTATGTGTTCTAATTAGCTATTCTTGGGTTTTATTAAGTGTTATCTGTAATCTTCTTGTGCAGCCTTCAGCTTGACGGCGTGCAAAGCTTACCCTACCGGGGCCAGTGTTCTATAAAAGTACAGTTTATTAATCTTTTGCAATTTGTATGACTAGTTCATACTGGTTGGTAACAGACGCAGAAAGTATACACTCATTTTTGATTGTAATTATTTTCCAATGTTATGAATAAGGACGAAATTTTTATAAGCATTGGACATTTTGAATAGTATTAGTCATTTTTAGAAGTATTAGACATTTTACATATTAAACACATATATTACATTTTTTACACGTGTTTATAATCTTTAAATGATGTAATTAAGGTGAATATTTTCTTAAGTTAAATTAAGTTTAAATTTGATATTAAATGTGGTTGCAGCTGTCCACCTGAATTAGGCTTTGAGGACTTCAAGAAGGTTGCTGTGCTGGAGATTGATGAAGGATTGGAAACAGACGAGTTTTGGTCAGCGATGAAAACGAAGAGGTCTCGTAGTGCCTACTTGAGTTTACTGCTTGGTGAGTTTTCTCTAATGCAAGATGATTATTGTAATGATATTTTGACTTATCTGGGAGTTTCTAATAACTTTGCCTATATAATAATGTTGCGTGTCTGTATGTATATATTTTCATAAACCAGTTTATTATTTAGTTGACAAGATTATGTATTATGGATGTAGATAGATTCTACCGAAACCTGAGTTACATATAATGTAATGTGATTGACATGCATTCCCAGTGGTGTCGGACTTTGAAATAGGCCAAATATAGATGCTGTGCAGAGTTTAACCATAGAGGCATGTTTTTGGACGATTGCCTTCTCATTGAGGAGGAAAACATACTGGTTAAGTCCAATCAATTTAATTAGCCCTAACACTAATTATGGATAATGCCGGGCTGGACGATAAATGACTATGATCATGAGGCACTATATTATGCATTGCTTATTATGGTGATGTGGTTACGTTTGTGATCTGAGCTGGTATGTTTGAGGCAACAGCTATTGAGATTGACAGGGGCTTTCAATCTGTACAGCAGTGTGATTTAAGGATTAATTTTGATTTATTGTTGAACTTCTTATCACTCTTATCCATCATCTCATCACCTTCTCCATTATTATCGTCATTATTTTCTGTCTATTCTCTTAATTAGGGAACTAGAGCAGTTGTCTGTTCAACGTTGTTTAACTGTGTATTATTATTATTTTTGATTGTTGAGTAAATGGTAGCCAAAATACTATATCCATTATACGAGCAAAGTTGTCCAGCAAATGTAGCATTTACTAACTTTGTAAAATTAATTGCTTTCTTAAACTGTGCTGTAGAATGATTTTATGCTCTCTTGTATTTTGGGATAATTTTTCAGATAAGAAGAAATACAACTATACGCCTAGACTCTTTCACATGTCAAGTTCAACGGGAATGTTTGAAGCGACGGAAGTCCTCAATCCTGCGCTGAATCACTCTGGATTGTGCAGTCCTTTCCCTTTCCTGCAGTCGGATCTCTACTCTGTCTCACAACCTGGTAATCTCATTGCGTGATGCTTATTTGCATAAAATGTGTCTAATTAATTACCAGAGTGAACTTTGTCTGTTGAAAAAATGAAAATATTTATTGCTTTTATCACTGAAGGAAAACAATTTTCATAATAATTGGAGTGAGAAAATTCCCATTGTTGGAAACGTCTAACTTTTCCTGACAAGAAAAAGCTGATGTAAAATGTTGATGATGGTGATTTTAAATGATTACAGTGTTAATTGATTGAAATGAAAGGATTTATGACGACCAGGTATTTGGTGGTAAAGTATTCTGTAATCATTGCTCTAGTATTGAAGCATAGCATAATAACGGTAAATAACTGTAAGAACTGTAATATGCAAGCAGAATTTATAGGAGTCAGGACAATTTTAGTCATAATTTTCAAGCATAATATAAAGTAAAAGGAAGAAGAAACCATTAGTAAGATTGACACTCAGAAAATCTTATTGAAATGTTATGATGGCACATTGAGTTGTTTGATTCAACGCTAAATTGACGAGTATCAGCTGAATCGCTGATGTGGCTAGTGTCTGTTCACTTGTGGACTTTGAGAAGCAGTGGTTCAGCACTAAGCTGACTCTTGATGAAATTTTCAGAAAATCTGTAGAGATTTTATGTTGCAATTATATTCATCATCATCATCATCATCATCATCATCATCATCATCATCATAATTAGCTTCATTTATTGTCGAGGTCATAATTGTTCATGTTCGCCACTAGGGCTAAGTGGGTTGAATGTTACCTGAAGTATTCCGTAGTTAGGATAGAATTGTTGACAATCGCACTCACGGTGATTCAACTCTGCTGAGCATGTCGCGTATGAACTTTTTATAGAAGCAAAGTTTTACAGCCGGTTGCTCTTCCTGCCATCAACAGTCTCGCTGTTTTACTTGTCAAGCACATGGAGGAACATGGTGGATCTGCTGTAAGCCTGACAACACTGTGCACCACTGTGTTTTGAGTGACTCGGTACCTTGTTGTTGGCCAGTGCGTACTGAATGCACACATCGTGGTGCTGGTTTCTGTACTAACTTGTACATACTACAAGTACAACTACATGCTACTTGTACAAGAAAGCTAGTTGTAGTAGTTAACACGTGCCGTGGTGCTAGTGCCTATGCTTTGTAGTAGTTAACACGTGCCGTGGTGCTAGTGCCTATGCTTTGTGTACTGTGAAAAAGCTAGTCGTAGTTGACTGTCACTGTCGTTGTGTTTTCTGTAGCACTGTTCATGTTGGACAACGACCACGAGATTTATCTGTGGCAAGGCTGCTGGCCTGTTGATGAGAATGCAGGCACAGACAACCTGCAGACAGGCTACGCACTGCCTAGGTTCAATGTGGACCGGCGCTGTGCCATGGAAACGTGCCTGCGATATTGTCAAGGTAATCTACACTTTCTGTCGTGTTTACAAATGCTGTTGTACATGTGAAAGTTATCGGGTTTGACAAATTTCTACTTCAGGTTTTCTGCTGCAAGTTTGTTGTGTAGTGTTATTTAAAGTTACAGTGGAACTATAATGAGAACTATAATGTGGCATTATAGTCATGGTACTCTTTCTGGCAAATCCATGTAATAACATTTACCTAATCCTATTATATTTATTTATTAATCTTGCAAAATTTATATGCTTAGGTACAATCAATTCTATTTGATTCTGAGTTTTCATAAACTGTTAGTTTTTGCTGTTTTGTGTGAAATTACAGTGTTACCACTCATTGCTGATTACTATCATAAAGAAGTGTGATTTATTATTGACTTGGTTTATATTTAGAACGAGGTCAGTTGACTCCGCCCAAGGCGTTGATCGTTCACGCTGGATGTGAGCCGACATCTTTCACGAATCTCTTCCCACGCTGGGAAGTCGACGAGACTGTTCAACGGCTTGCCAGCAAGGTATGACTCGTGCTTACTAACGTAAAGATACCTTTTCTTCACCTTGCTCTAGCAGTCTCTCAGTTGTTAGTGGACCGAGTTGTGTCGAACTTTGCAATAGACTCATCATGTTCCTCCATGCGCTTGACAAGGCGAGCTCTATGCCAATTATGGACAATGCCGGACTAGATGATAAATGACGATGATAATGGTGACGATGATGATGATGATGATATTTGACAATTTCTGTTGGTTATATTTACTGATAGTACATACATGTTTGGTGTTAGTTTGAATAAGCATTAAGCAATTATTATTTAGGTAATTTGCATATAGATTTGTTTTTCTAATTATTTATTATAAAATGTGAAAATAGTAGACTATAGACAGGAGATAATGATTATGCTTAATATTATTATATACGTATGTTATATTATTATATTCTATTTCATTACTTAGTTGTTGTTGGATTTTTTAAACTATTTGAGGATTGTTAATTCTGTACCAGTAATGCTTTTAATATTCATTTATTGCAGTATGACTAATTTAGATCTAAATGTCTATAATATTTAGTGTCATGTAAACCAAAAGTGATATTATTTCTACTACTCGTGGATTTCTATTGTGTAGGAAGGAAAAGTTGCAGGTATGATGGAGTCTATGTCGGAGATCCTCGCCATCCTGACTCGTACGAGATACACATGGAGCGAGCTTCAGGAACGCCCCCTTCCTGCGGGGGTTGACCCCCTCCGACTGGAGAAATATCTCTCAGATGAGGAATTTCTGGTAAATATCATAATTTTAATTTCAGAGTTTAAGGTAGAATAATGTCTATTTTTATGTAATTTGTTATATTTTACAAAGTGCTATGAAAACCTATAATTGACCTATCACAGTTTAGCTCTTAGTTTAGGTGAACGAAGAGATTTGCTGTCATGTATCATTGTTTTAGTAGTATCATTATTTTATTCATCGTATTATTAAATATTAAACGTACAACATGCTGAGTTACATTAACATTTTGTTAGTACGTATCGATGTTGATTAGCTTACTTGACCATATATCACAGTCTTGACATGAATAGGGACATAGATAAACGTGGATGTGGGTACACATACATTCGGATGCCCCTTCTGCTTCGTGACAGTTTGACGTGAATTGGTTGCTATGATGTTAACTTGTAAATAATTATATCATCTCTGATTTTTGTTATTGTATGCAACATTATGCTAGTCGAATATTGTCTTACATTTTAATAGCATAAGCTAGCAATCAGTAGTTCGTTTTCTTTCTTTTAAAATAGGACTGCTTATTAATGCTGAATTGCTAATTCTAATGACATATACTGTATATTTTGCTGATTTTTTGATGGAATGTGTATACAGATTGTTGTGCTCCCCACTTCCTCCCTCGAAACAAAATAAATTTTTATGTAATTGAGTTCATTTGATGTGGATCCCCCTATATTTTTATAACGTTTTCCTGCTGAACTCCTAAATTGCGAGTTATAAATTTTAATTGTAATATGTTTACGATCAATTCAGTGCTTATATCATGTACTGTATGATATGTATAGGAGGTTGTTATCCAGTGTGTATATCATGTTCTGTATGATATGCATTAGAGGTTGTTATCCTTTGTGTAAACCATATACTGTGTGATATGTATAGGAGGTTGTTATCCTTTGTGTAAGCCATATACTGTATGATATGTATAGGAGGTTGTTGGGATGAAGCGAGAGGAGTTCAACGCGTTACCGGTTTGGCAGCGGACCAAGGTCAAACAGACGGCAGGATTGTTCTAGAGACATTTTCTATTGTTATCGATTTATTGTGATGAGTTTTTATTCCAAGTCATTTAATTCTAAAGAGTACCATGACTGTTTTTATTAGCTTCTGTACTAGTTGAGCTACTCTTGCATATAAACTATTCTAGACATTGCACATGTAAATGCTTGAACTACCATTTAGAACTATCGTTCTTGTTTTAACTGCCATTTAGAACATGTCATTCCTGTTTTAACTGCCATTTAGAACATGTCATTCCTGTTTGAATTGCCATTTAGGACATGTCATTCCTGTTTGAACTGTCCCCTTTAGAACTAGCATTTCTGTTTGAACTTCCATCTACAGCTGTCATTCCTTTTAAAACTGCTCTTTGGAACAGTTTTGTTTGAAGTGGTCTTTAGAACTAGCATTCCTGTTTGAATTGTCATTTTAAGCTTTCATTCCAATTTGAACTGTCTTATGAAATTGTCATTACTATGTGAACTGTCCTTTATCATTTCTGTATGTTTGAGCAATGTTGTATGACTCTTGTTCTCTCAGCCTTGTCTGCTTAAGCCTTTTACTGTACATTAAACTCTTAGTGCAAAAGGGTAACGATCCAGTTTTTCCTACGTAGTAAAGTCTGCTAACAGTGTCGTTTTCTGGAAGGCATGATCGTTTTACATTTTATGCTGTGCCTTATTTATGCTGTGCTAGTGCTCATTCATCGCTGCTGTATGATGCACATTAGCTGTCAACATTAACTTTAACTTCTTCACTGTTTAGAGCACAACAGCTGATTTAAATACTGTCTGTATGTTCATGTTTGGGGTAAACTTGAACAACTAAACACTGTTTATTTGTAGGGTCATTAGTTATAAATAGTTTGTGTAAAAGAGCAAGAAGTATTGTATCGAGTTTGTATTTTTTCCCTTGAGTTTGTATTTTTTAATTACCAGGATAGAAGTACCAATCACTAAACTTACAGCTTGTACAGTTATTTTTTACATGCCAATTTGCATGTTTCATTGTTTAAGTGTTTTTATTGATGTTTATGATAAAGTTAATTGATTGAGTTTTAAGATCTACAAGACATTGACAACAAGTATAGAGTGAAAGTAGTGCTCAATGCTATTTTTTTGAAACACAATAACGATTACTTTGCAATTTCTCGGTTTTGTTTGTAATCGTTAAAACCGTGTGCAATGCGCGTGGCATAAATAATGACTATATTGCCTTAACTTACCTTGCGATTGACTCTTGTTGACATTGGTAAAGCATTGCTGTGTGCAGCATTACTGCTGCAGTTTTATGTGAATGGGTGATATAACTCCACAGAAAACTGATTCTGGTCAAAGATTTTTCACCTTTTCATTGGCATATGATCATATAATATATATAAGTAATAAATACGTTTTTATAGTATAACTAAACTTATAATATAATATAACTTGATAATATGCTCAAATTTGAAACATAACTCTATTATTAGTATTATATGTATTAAGTACCATGTTTGTATTTAATATTAACTCAGTCTGTGGGTTTAGGTTATATTAGACAAATATTTTATGTAAGGTTTTTTGGTGTATAACAGATAAATATTTGTAATATTTTCATGGGTGCTATGACCAATATATTAGTATGATGTTGATGATAGTGCTCTGTCAGACTTGCACAACTTCGCACAAACAAATCACCATTCCTCCACTCATACCTTCACAAAATCGACCCTCAAGCCCACC
>JAQFYQ010002393.1:0-11763 GCA_034694885.1 Buchholzia appendiculata
CTTTGACTGCTGCCACACATGCACCATCTTGAGTCATCACCGACCCTAGATATTTGAACTTGTCTACCTGTTCAACTCGTTTCCCATCGATTACAATGTTGACAGATTTGAGTTTCTTGTCCTCTACCACCATTGACACCCATGGTACATCCTCCTTTTCACAAGCTCCCATGCAAAGAATAAAGAATGTTATGATAATGTGACTTATTCTCAAATGACTCTCATGATTGCGACTAGGCAATGTATCGTAATAAAGTTCAAGTGTAGATAACATGAAAACTGATTTTTTTATTTGTGTTGTTCATCAATTGTTATTTAAATAAATTGAACTACAAAAATTACTTCACCTACTAGTTACTTTCTTGAAACAATATATCGTGAGCTATATTTATGCACGTTATAAAACCGGTGTAATATCGCCAGATGGCGACTCTGTAGTACACTGTATACTACAAAAAAACAATAATTATGCAGTACTTAATATTATCAATGTTAATTTCCATGTTAAATTAACGATTTTTGTTCATATTTTGTCCCAACACTCGGTCAAAATAATTACAATATACAGTATGCCCTATAATATAGACATATTTTAAATTTAAAAGTTCAATTCATAAGACTGATATTTTACAAGATTCAACTAATTCATTTATGTTACTCAGTTTTTGCAAGGACTCTTTGCAAGCATGGGTACTGATATTTCAGATTTAAACCTTGAAATATTTTAGTTAAGCATTGAAAATCATTTTAAAAAAAGGCTATATTTCAGTCTCAGATTTTAGGCTGCAGATCATATTAGTTTCTGTTTAACTGTTGGAATTCTATGAAAATAAGTTCTTTATTTTAGTTTTTTAACGCTACGAAGCGAATATACTACAGTATGTACAAATTTGTGATTAAACGAGCTATGACTACACTATGCAGTAGCGAATTATCATCATCATCAGTTTGTATAAACATTGCGAGATTCATGAGTTTGATACTAGTTGCTGAAATTTTATATATTTTTTGGGAAAAATACAAGTTTCAGTGAAATTCGCAATTCAATTTCAGTTCTAGAAATCATTTCATTTCCAGTATTTTGGGCAGCACGTTGTAGCTAGAATCCATGAAGCGCATTGCGTTTTAAGATCATAAAATCCATTTATTATTTAGTTCTACTGTAGCATCATATGCACAGGTTGGGTAAATCATTACTGCACTGACAATAGACGTAAACTGCAACGTCTACAGCTGAACATTGAATTTGCTGCGTTTACAAAATCGTGATTTGCATGTTTTGCAACTGAACCTATCGAATTCTCAATGCCGAATCCCCTTGCATATCAACATCTCCTTGGATTATTTATCAAATGCACAATACTCAAAAAGGACCTCAGTAAAATCAGTAACGTTGTCGCAATACCGCCTGGCAAGCTAGAATCTGACCGTAGAGTGTAGACCTGTAGGCAAGAAGTTAGACTGCATAGAACCTTGAATGTCTTAAAATATGTTTGGCAACGTAGTCGAGACTGCTCGTAACAATCTAGCAGTTATTGTTATTGTGACACGTGCACACGCAGCCAGGCTTTATTCCCCTGTTTTCAGTAATATTCCACTCTGTTAGTGGCCTTGATAATTCCGCCGTGAGTCATGGAACAATGTGTCAAATGTATCCCCCGTGCGTGCTCCTAGGTTGTCTGGCGGCCTTGAAAATTCCATCAACGCCGACCTTACCTGATTTCATCCTCTAGGCGGCTAAGGCTTACTAAGACCTTAGTCCCAAAGTACAGCTGACCACTCGCCCCACTCAAAGACATAGTGGTAACGCACGGGGTGTTTTTGCGCAGCTGAGTGTTAGCAGCAAAGACTGGAGATTTCCACTAACTGGCTGAAACTGGTTCATTGTTTACGTCTATTTTCAGATCGCGCCTTGATTGGCTAAGCTGCTAGCTGCTGCGCAACGTCTGACCAATCACAGACGTTGTTACTACTACGCAGCCTTCAGTAGCTGTAAGCCTCTGCGCTAAGCTGCTTGTGTGTACATATTTATTGTGGAAAATAATAGTAGACAATTTTGTCGTTGTTTACTTGTTCGTATTTACATTGCGTGCGGATTCATTGCTTGCATTAATCAAATACAAAACTGTACAAGAAATAAATCTGCATTAGAAAGTATAGCAAAGTTCGCGATTAGTGAACTCTTCGAACACGTACTAACGAACGTTCTTCGCGGATCCATTTTGTTTGACGAATTTCGTTGATTTTGCTCGAATTTTCACCGAATTTCGTTCATTTTGATCGGATTTTCACCGAATTTCGTTCATTTTGATCGGATTTTCACTCGTGTATTTTATTTCCTTCCCCCGGAGCGTGCGAGCCACCCTCGTCGGGGGCGAAAGAAAGCTTCACGGGTAACCGAGTGGGTAAGAGGAAGAAGACCGTCGTCAGGACGGGGGTCAGGATGATCCCAGACGGTCACGCTGACGACTGCGAGAGGATGCATGGCAATGCGTCCAACGGCAACTTCATCTGTGGAGTCGTGGAAGGTCTGTCTTGCTGGGTTTTAAAGTCTTATTACTTACTCACTTTGTGATATTTATTGATGTTTACTGTTTAGTGAGCAATTTTGCACTCATTTTGGTTGTTTGTATTACATACGTCAACTTTGCTTTGCTGCTTTGATGCTAATTTAATTTTCAATATGATTGATGGTAGGACTTTATGATCTTATTAAATGGTAAGAATAATCAGCTGTTGGGATCTTGCTGAATGCATCTTGCTTCTTTGATTTGTATGTTACTGGGACAATTTACATTTAGATAGTGTGTAATTTTGTGTGAAATATTTTCAGTATGGATGCTGTGTTTACTTATAAGATAATCTAATTTGTGTGTGTTAATTCTTTGCATTATTATATGTCGGAAGCAATTTCTGTTTTTCATAATCGAATGATCAAATGATGTGCAGGGAGAATAGTTTCTGTGCTAGTAAATTTATTGCTTACTTTTGAAACTAAATGCTTTTGTATTTGCTATTAGGCTTCTACGGCCGACCATGGACGTCGGAGCAAAGAAGAAAACTGTTCAAGAGGTACGTTTCTATCCCCGGCGGAATGTGTGTGCCGTAGTTAGTGGATTGAATGAATGACTGTTGCTTAGCAACATAACTATTGTGCATGATAATATAAGAAATAAATATGATGTAATGCTACTGTGATTGTGTTTAATGCATGTGTCCACTGAATGCATTTAGTGAATGATAGAAAAATTTGACAGTAATAATAGCTGACCGTTCAATGACTGTATCAAGTAATTTCTAAATGTGTTACACAGTCAACTTGATCTGTATGATGAAATTCATGCACAGAAGTCAAGTCGGATAAAACCTTTGCGGAATATGATCTTGAGGATTTTGTTTAAGATACGATAATGTGATTGTTTGACGAGTAATAATAATTTTGCGGCTTTCAGCTTCAGTGCAGTAGGGAACATCACACTTGATTGGTGAATACTTGAATTGGTTCTAGCAAGCAGTTTGCAGCTGCTATGTCGGTCAAGCTATAAATAACACATGACAGCTGCAACTGGTTCGTATTTGGTATAGATTTTTGATTTTATTTACTCGATTTTTGTATAGTTACCGTTCTATAACTTTCCAAAGGAAGATCGTCATTTTATTTAGTTACTTAGATAGGCGTTTAATGTAACGATGCAACTAGAATGAGAACCATCTGAAATATTTTGTTTCAAGCCGGCTTCCACAATGTGACATTGTGTTCTTGTTGTTGTTTTCTTCTTCAATAGGATGAATAACCTCGGAATGAATACGTACATCTACGCTCCGAAGGATGATAGCAAGCACCGTCTCTACTGGAGGGAGCTGTACACGGTGGAGGAAGCAGGTACAACTGATACAGTAGTTGACTGAGTAGTTGTAGTACTAACCAGGCTTTGTTCGAACCAACTAGTCTGAAGCATCGAATTGACTAGTTTGTGTATTACTATGGTTAACTTGTAGATCTTTAGGATTTACCTGTTTACTGTTTGAAAATTTCGTTGCTGCCTCTTTGTGCTAATACTTAATGTTTTCTGTTTTGGGATTTGTTTACTTTGTGAACATGCAGACGAACCTATTGAACCTCCAATTGACCTATGTATGACCTACATTGTGACCTTAATTGTGACCCACATTGTGTATCATTAGTCTTCTCAGTCTTTTCTAGTCACTGTATGTCATGACGTTTTTGTAATCATCATCATCATCATCATTAGTGCTCTGCCGGAAGGCAGGTCCCTGGTATCCATATCCTCCACAACTCACGGTCCTCCGCTTTCCTTTTCATTCGTAAGATTCCTCCTTTCCCTCCATCAGTTCACGAAGCATGCTCTGTCTAAGTCTTCCTGGTCCTCTCCTTCCCTTAATTCTGCCTTCTTTTTCGTTTTTGTAATAATATATACTATTGCATGTGTAATTACCATCAGTATCGTAATCATTGTTTGCATTTTTGATATGACGAATATTGCTTCAGTTCGTGTGATGCAACACAGTTGTGAAGCGATTCATACGTGGCCTTTTAAATACATTGCATTTCTGTGCAAGGTTCATTACAAATATGGCATGATTCAGGTTGTTAACAGCAATAGTTTTCATTTTGCAGCATCATTTGTTAGAAATAAAATCATACATTTGTATTTCAGTATTTGTTTTTATGCATTGTTTCCTAGTATAATTTATTTTTTTTGTAATTGTGTGCAGATCTTCTTACGGCCCTCATCGAGTCGGCGGAAGACAACGGCGTCACGTTCGTCTACGCCTTGTCTCCGGGACTCGACATGACGTATTCAAACGTCAAAGAAATGAGTTGCTTGAAGAGAAAGCTGAGTCAGGTTGCTAGCTTTGGCTGCAAGGCGTTCGCTCTGCTGTTTGATGATATAGAGACGGAGATGTGCGAAGCCGACAAGAGTTCCTATCAGTCGTTCGCTAGTGCTCAAGTCGCTGTGACTAATGAGGTTTGAGCTGTCATCTGCAATTCAATCATTACTGGAGATTTTATCTGATTGAGTCATTAATCATTTGTTTAAAGTCTGTATTGTGTATTGATTGTGTTTTTTTGTACACCAAAACGCAGTGTTTATGATTAGTGTACTTTTACAGAATGAAGACAACTGATGTGATTAATGTACATGCACATTTAATGAAGACTTCATTTGATCTAATCAGATTTAATCACGTAATGGCATATATGGGTCGTGTGTACTCCCATAAAGAAAGTGCATATTGTTGATTACTGAACCCCAGTGAAGACATATTTTGTGAAGACATATATTGTGAAGACTACGGTATGTTGTCTGTCTAATCTAATCATTTGTGGATGTTGATAAACAGTTCCTATTGCGCTGTAAATTGTGTTTTTGACATGTTTCTTTAACATTACAGATCTATCAACATCTTCACGAGCCGGCCAAGTTCTTCTTCTGTCCGACGGAATACTGTGCGTCGCGAGCCGTGCCGACCGTTGCCCAGTCGGAGTACCTCGCGACGGTCGGCTCCAAGCTCCTGCGCGGTGTCGACGTCATGTGGACGGGGCCGAAGGTCATCTCACGGAAGATCTCCATCAAGTCCATCGAGGAGGTCGCAAAGGTCATCCAGCGACCGCCGCTCATCTGGGATAACATTCACGCAAACGATTACGATCAGAAGCGCATCTTTCTCGGCCCGTACAACGGTCGCTCGCCCGAGCTGATTCCATACGTGCGTGGCGTGCTGACGAATCCGAACTGCGAGTTCGAGTCGAACTTTGTCGCTCTGCATACTCTTGCTCAGTGGGGAAAGTCGAATGCTGGTGGCGTGAAGAAGGATTGTATTCTGAGTAAGTAACAAGGCAGTTCCTTGCTGCTTATGTGCCAAAACAAACTATTCTACACTAATAGTCACTTGTTGGTGACGCTACAGAGTGTTGCTTGTCACACATACTTGCATGCTTGAAATATAATGATTCGGTTTGTAGTCTGTGTTTCAAGTCTAGATATAACCATCATCATTGTCATTTGTCATCAAAGCTGGCATTGCTTACTGTTGGTGCTAGGCTTTGTTTAATTTGGTTGGACGTTAACTTTTTTCCTGCGTACTTAGAAATTGATTGTTTAAAGCATGCTCAGTGCGGCTAAACTTTGCAGAGCGTGACACCTGATATCTTGGATTGTTATTAAAGCAAAGTATTACAGCTGAATGCCCTTTCTGAGGTCAACACTTGCCTTGTCAAACTAATGGAGGAACATGGTGGGTCGATTATAAAGCTCGTCGTCACTGGGCACAGAACGAGCGTTGAATAATTTTTTTTAAAACAAGATCTTGAATTATGATTTCTTTAGAACATCACATACTATCTATTGTGTAAGAGATGGTTGGGAAATGGTTGGCTCTTATAATTGTATTTATAATCAGAATGAAATAACCGTTTGACTAGTTTCATTAGTTGAAAGTAATTTCTTGTACTAATCGTGTGTGCAAAATTTTTCCGGAGGCATCCGCTTTAAATACTCGTGATAGATTTAAATGCTGTACTTAATTGTTCTACAATTGTTGTTACCGTCCAGTTTAATTTAGTTCGTACATGGTTCACCCGATGCACAAAGCAAATATTTTAGATGTTCTTATCTTGAAATCAACTTAATTCGTGTTGAATTTGTATTCAACTCTTTGTTGTCGCTGTATACAAGTGAATATGTTGTATGTTTGTTTGTGCATGTCTAGGCGGTAGTTCTGCGAATAGTGCCGACATCAAACTAGAGACCGACGGAGAATACAATCCAGACGAAGATTGCCCGGCTAATTCGGCTCACAGCTACTCTGCAAAGACGGCTCTGAAGATGGCTCTCATCGACTGGCATCCAGAATTCTTTGAGAAATGCACGGCGCCACGGCGGATAGCGATCCCTTCGATCTACCCGGTCAGTTTCCCAACGGTGCTGTCTCCTGGGGCACTCATCGATTCTAAGAGTACGATCGGCAGTGACACCTCTCTGCCGATCCCCGTGAAGGGGATGGCGGTCGATCCCATGGCAGAGCTGGAAGCCGGCGACGCGTACATGCAACCGACAGGTATGTCAAACCCCGTCAACGGACTGTTAGATCAGTCGACGTCGTCGTCGTCATCCACGTCGTGCAGTAGTGACTCGGCGGATGCCAGTGAGCCAATGGACTGCGTTGTTACGCCCGGCTCCACGCCGGCTTCTGTAGACTCTGTACTGCAGCCGGATGAATTCTTGCCGGATGACATCGATTGTCCGGAGAAGTCGGCCGTCGCTTCCGCTTCGCTCGGTTCACTCGGTTCAATGGTGGTCGATACGAATGATGCCACGCCCGATAACTTCACAATCGAAGACGTAGAACTGATCGTCGATCTCTTCTATCTGCCGTTTGAGCACGGTCGATGGGCCGTGGAGACTCTTTCAGAGTTCCACTGGCTGAAGACGAACGTTGTGGTATCGGGGTCGACAACGCAGTCCGCTGAGTGGAGCAACAGGAGTCGACAGTTTGTGGACAAGTTGAAGTCGATCGTGGGCATCATCGACCGACTGCTGATGGTGCCGAACAAGGCCCTGCTGTACGAGCTGTTCCCGTACGCGTGGGACATCAAAGCCGTCCTCTTTCTGCTCTGTGCCTTCGTGCAGTGGCTAAGTACGTCTGCTCTTTTGTGTTGATCATTTCTGCTATTGCTTGAGTGCCAATAACTGGTTGATGATGAAGTCTCCTTCCTGTTACTAAGATGGTACCTTGCATTTTCTGTTGAATGGAGGATTGTAGGTTGAAAATGCGAAAGTCTTGTTAGAATAATTTTGAGTCCCTTGTATTTTGTTGTAATTTATGGTCATCATATTATGTTTTTTGAATTTTTTTTGATAGCTGGAAATATTCTGATTTATAAATTGGTTGATTTTGTTTGTTTATGTAATATGCAATGGGATCTTGTGGTTTTATATAGTTGACTGGACTAAGATAATACGAGCATGCATTTTCTTTGTATTTATTCATTTGCTGCTGCATAACATTCGGTCTATTCCATAGAATCGGCGTATGAGGCTGTATTTATATACTCGCCATTGTCAAGGTCAATAAAAGCCTTTGTTTAAGGACAGTGATAGCAATGTCAAGGACAATGATAGCAATGTCAAGGACAATGATAGCAATGTCAAGGACAATGAGCAATGTCAAGGACAATGACAGCTATGTCAAGGACAATGATAGTACTGTCAAGGACAATGATAACAATGTCAAGGACAGTAGCAATGTCAAGGACAGTTATAGCAATGTCAAGGACAGTTATAGCAATGTCAAGGATAATGATAGCAATGTCAAGGACAAATGTGTTTGGTTTAGATCAATGCTTCTCTCATTGTCTTGAGTCCAGTGATGATAATGTTGTTAGAAAGGACAGGTGCTGTGGCCCTCTACTGGAGTCAGATCATAGGTAGGTCTTTCTTGCACTGTTGACGTTTCACCATGTCCAGTTTGCAGTCATCAAATCTTGTGCTTTAGACAGTCAGATATATTTATATTTCTGATTTCCTAGCTGCAGCTGGCGGTTGGAGCTACAATATGAAATTGCTCGTTCTGATTGTGTTGATTGCTCGTACTGTTCTGAACATGTTGTTTATTTGCTTGATTGATTCTCTTGCAGCTCAATGCAATATGAAGCTAGTGAGTCAGTGCTATCTGGTCGGCGGTCCATATTCATGTACGTACTACAGAGCTTTATTTTACTAGTTTATTTTTGTAGACATGGATGTATTGTTGTTACTGAGCATGTATATTTGTATATGTGATGTTGTTTGTGTGTTGCTATTTAGATACACTGCTATGTTGTATTTTAAAGGAGGTTCAATCAGGAATACATTAATTTGTATTGTGTATGTATGTTGTATCAGAAGTTTTATAGCTGCATGCTGCAAGCAGAATAAGATAACAGAATAAGTTATGCAAAAAGGTTTAAATGTTAATTTTACTTAGGGTTTTGATTGTAAAAAGTGACTGTTTGCAAGAGATGCAGCTTATTCCAGGCAGTTGCTTTTCAGATAAGTTGCTTATAATATGAAATGGACTGTATTTTAATCAATAGTTCAAGTACCTTGGTTACAGTATGATTCTTCCTGTTTATTACTCTATATATTGTGGTGCACGTATTTATATTCTTGTCAACACTGGACAGGGCTGGTGGCACCATTCAACTGAATTAAAATTTCTTTGCGGCTTAGTCTAACGTGTTCGCAAATAGTGTTATTTAGATTTTATCAGATAATAATTTCAATGTGGTTGTATGTTTCTGCAGGGGGAAACAGGGGCTACGGAGATTATTCAAGCATCGGTGAAAGAGAGCCCTGGTTGTTTCGAGGCGGCTTATTAGGAGAGTTTCAGGTAATTGATTAAATGTCTTGTTCTGTTTGTGAAAATAAATCCTTGGTATTTGGTGATACGCTCTAACTGTGGATATCTTGAAGCAACTGTGCAAATTGAAACCTAACATATACAAGCAATGTATTTTGTGCAGATTGTTTGATTCTACAGCTTATACATAGTGTTATGCAGCGTAAGCTAATATTGTGTACGCTACTTATATGCTATTGTGCTGTAAAGTGTATGCTATTGTGTACACATACTTGTACATGTGTACACGACTTGTATGCTAATGTGTACACAATTTGTATGCTATTGTGTACACATGCTTGTATGCTAATGTGTACAGTACACAATTTGTATGCTATTGTGTACACATACTTGTATGCTAATGTGTACACAAGTTTGTATGCTAATGTGTACACATGCTTGTATGCTATTCTGTTGCGCAGCGTATGCTACCGTTTGAGAGTTGTACAGACCTGCTGTTCTACCTGTGTCCTGAAGTACCTCAGACCGCCATGTTCTCTATACGACCATACACTGCACGGGATAAGGTGAGTTGACTCTTCACTACTTACTTAGTACTCACTCTGCACTAGGTCCACCGCGGTTTGTACGATTCACTTTATTCTTTTCTTATACTGGCTATCTCCATTATTCATTTGGTGTGGCATATTTGGCTAACTGATTATTTATTGAATTTAAACTTAACTATCGAAGATTGATGATTATTGCTGTGATTAATTCTGTGTAGAAGTAGTTTTGGTGGCAGGAAATTGTATTCATTTGATTTGTTAATGACTAGATTTTTGACTATATAGGAGTAACTGTTCTTGGCTAGCTCTGACTGTTGTCTCCTTGCAATATGCCACTTGCTCAGCGACATTTGCCGTGTCACAGCAACAATGGAAGCCCGTAGTCATTTCTGTGGTTTCTGACTTCTTTAGAAAACGACACCGATATCAATAAAACTTCACATACAGTTTCTCGCAGTAATTTTAGAACAACCATGCTTTAATGAGCTTAAACTGATATGTACAGCAGAAGCTGAATAATTACATTTTAATAATGTTATGAATTGTCAGGTAATAAAAAGAAATTGGCCAAACAGCAGCTTGAAGTTGTTCGTGACGTTGTTGATCAAGTAATAGCGTCTTGAAATGACGACTTGATCGATAACGTCATAGACATTACGTAAAGCTGCTGTTTGCAAACTTCCAATTTTATCCAACAACTTTTGTAACGTTTAATTGGCATCTACTGCATCATTTTAAGCTAAATTTGCACTGTTGTGCAATTTCAACGCAAGAAACCGAGTGTGAAGTTTGCTTGATACCAGCATAGTTTTTCAAGGTTGGCAACCGCTGTTGGCTTCTGTTTTGTTGAGATTTGGTGTAAATACCGAATACTTTTTGACGTCTGGAGACATCCAATCATCGTCATCCGTCATATTGTCATCTGAACATTTCCCGACGGATCCACTTCTTCGTGTGATCAGACACCTAGTCAGTTTTAAAAATTGTCTTATCAGACAGTTGACTTTTGAAGGAACTGCAGCCGGTCATAACTCACAGACCATGGTGAGAAATCCGTGCACCATGTGTAGGTGTTGTGCATAACATGGTGAGAAATCCTTGCACCATATGTAAGTGTTGTGCGTAACATTTGTGGGTCGGAAGTTATTTTGTAGACAGAATGCGAGGCGTGCGAGTGAAGCGACAAATGTCTCGTGCGTGGAGCGGGCGCGGCGAGACGGTCAGAGTTGATTGTAAATAACATGACTCGTCCATACTGGTACTAATGGTCTAGTCTGTTTTGTGAGAAGCTAGATCTTGCACTGCTGCACCCGAGAGTCGTTTAGTGAATAGTTTAAGTTCTGTATACGTCTAGTTGCTTGTATTGTCTAGGCAGAAATTTGAATTTTTTATGTGTGTGTGTATGTTTAACGATTGTCAATCTTGTATTAATAATGCATAGTCTGGTTATATGCTGTTGACATTAGAATGTAATGTCCAAACGTAGCAACCGTTGTGTATCAGTAATTATTGTTTATTTGAATACTCTGTACTCGTTGAATTTTTATGTTGATCTTTGCCAATAGGTGATAGAAGTTGAGTAATGTTGTCCTTGTTATTCTTGTTGCCAGTGATGATTGTATTGTGCAGCAGTCAAAGCTAGATGCGATCGTTATTATGTCAATTCTAAAGAACATGTAAATGTTGACAGACGGTAGAAAGCAAAATTATTTGTCATGCAATATTAATTTCAGTGCCATGGCCTTCCCCCCCCCCCCAATTACGTTTTTGGGCATACCTTCGTTATTCGGCCCCCAACTTTTTCTTGACGGACTTTTTGGTTGTAAAAAAAGTCAATAAGTTCTGATTT
>JAQFYQ010002394.1:0-11760 GCA_034694885.1 Buchholzia appendiculata
GGGAAGCATGGTCTGCAGCAATTGATAACAGTGACTCGTCACGCGATCCGGGCTTATTGAAACACTACAGCCTTCATGCCTTCGAGCCGTGTGCGGAAGTTTAGGTTGATTGAATTCTGATGGATTTCCATGCAGCTACTTTCCATCAAAGAGTTAATAGTCTTCCTTGCAATGTCTCGTTCCCAGAAACACATGACAATGAATCAATACAAACAGCTTACCAGGGAGCATAAATTACAGTATGTTCTGTAAATGTAAAACATGTGTCCTTTTATTTGTACATTTATAAATATATCATATCAATTCAACTTCGCAGAGTAGACGGACCCAAGATAAATTCTGTGATCTTTTATCTTCGATTTGAAAGCTGCATAGTCTATCAAATGTACCTTAAGTATTCAAATACTGTATATAATAATTAATTCACAAATTTGGATTTCTCTAAGGGCAACAACGGCCTGTTTAGTTTTTCTTTACTATGGGTTTGACAATTGGGGTCGGGGGGGGGTGGGGTCTTTGTCTCGTATAGTCTTCTTTCAAGCTTTACATGATTGTTGAATGTAAGGTAATGATAATGTTAAAGTTTGTAGCTCCAGTTATTCAATTTAAAGCAGTTCATTCTTCCTTGACTTTCTTCATCACATTTTCCTTATCATACTTCCTTCATCATATCTTCTCCGAAACATTTCCTCCGTCATATTTTCTTCATCATATTCATTCATCTTATTTCCTTCATCTTAGGCTCCTTTCTTCATCGTAAGATATCAAGAGAGGACCAAGTTATAAAATTATTTGATTCAAATAAAAGTTAATCGAAAAGCTGAATTGGAATCTAATATCATTAGTACATAAAGGAATGGACGGACGAAAAAACATTCAAGACCATTATTTCCATTATTCACAATTTGTTTGAATATTTCGCACTAAATCCCCCTTAAGATGTGAATGAATGTGAAATCTCTCTGCTGTATGCGTGTTCGTCGACTCTACCATGAAGAACAAAATGCTGGCAGTGCGTGCGAGGCAGTTTATTTCGATAGTTGAACAGCTGAGACGTCGTCGACGTCTGTCCTCCACTTCAAAAAGCTTTCAACAAGGATACGCATAGCAACAAGACGCAGCAGAGCAGCAGCTTCAGCAGCTAAGCACAGCAAACAGCAACAGCAAAGCAGCTGCTAGCTGACATCTATAGCTGCCAGCTAGTAGCGGGGTGATGCACGTCTCTTGCCAAGCTAATTAAATCTGCATCACGAAAACCATCATTATGCAAATTATAATATATTTATTTGCTACATAAAAGGCTGCAGAGCTTTCGATTGATTCTTTAGTCAGTCAGTTGGCCCGAGTTTTGCTTGGTATGACCTGGATATCAGTATTGTATATTTAGACTTCAGCCTCGTTAACAAAGACCGACCAGCATAGGCTTTTTTTTGGGGGGGGGGAGGAGGGTGACCAGTCTTTTTGTACTTTAATTACTTATTTGTAGTTTTATTTTTGCGAACTCTTGAAGTAACTGGTTTGTTTGTATTGGAACTGGTGAGTAGGTGACTGATAAATAAGAGTAATCTTCTTCAGTAGCCTTGAAGAGTTGTACACTAATGATTGTTATTGTAAGCTGCTTTGTAATATGTACAATGATTCAGAAATAAACTATCTATCTAGTAAGGTGAGTAAATTTTTCCACTTTTTGCCCTGATGAGACGGGAAAAAATCATTCTGTCAAATATGTGGGTGTCTTAGCCCTCCCCAAACGAGCCCTGATAAACTCCGCCAATGCCTACCAGTGGTCGAAATGAGGCACCGGAAAGAACCGGAACGCCATTTCGAGGCTGGCGAAAAATTCAAGGTCGTTCCTGCGCATATCGGCTAGAGAAGCGTCACTCGAAGTTGATAGACTTAGCAATTTCATGGAGCACAAAGATACTGTGCGCTCCCTACAAAAATTTCTTGCTTTGATCACCAACCGTGTACTATTGTAAATCAAAATGACGTCAGTGCTCAAGCAGAGCACGTAATGCTCTTTTCCATATTCTTTTCTTGATTGTGATGTGCTAATTATACGAAGTTAATATTCTTTATTTTTCTGTTAAAGTTGATTTATTTTCTCTTTCTAATTGGTTCTAACTTTATTTTGCTCAGTTCTGTTATTTTTGTTCCAGAATTCTGAGAAAATCCGTTTTCTGATGCGCATCCAATGCTTGTAGCACCTGCAAAAGAACGTTGAACAATTGGCCAGCAGCTGCTGCAGCTTCTGCACCAGTTGCTGCAGCAGAGTGCTTTCAGCTACGTCGTTTCAGCTGCTGCTGCGTGAAGGTGCTCCCAGCTACATCGAGATTTTTCCTCTTTCCTATCTCAGTCTGGCAAGACTCGACGCAATCAACCTCTCATCGTGGGATCACCGGTAATTGCACGGAGCCTTAACTGGCGCACGACACACAGGCGTGTCTACGCAACACGGCGGCAGCGGCACTGCCCACGCCTCGCGCAGCGGCACAGACGACATTTATCATAACTAGGCAAGCGTGCCGCGGCACACAGCGCGTCTGAACGCCGTGGTCGGCTGGCGACTTGACGGAGATAATTTGATGGTTTGAGACGTAATAATGCTGGAGATAATAATGACATTTACCGCTGAAGACCGCCACTGTAGTTGTTGTTGTCGCGTTCAACATAGAAGGCAAGACTTTCTCCGTCAATTTAATTTCAACTTTGCAAAGAGTAGTTAGATGAATAAGAATCAGGGTGAGCGGGGTTTCCGCAACGCTTATTTGACTTTTTCTGTACATAATGATGTCTCTGTGGTGCGTCTAATTCCCCAAGAGTGAAAGTATTCACCTGGTTGGAGTTAGACAACATAAATAGTTCCATTCACAAAAATGCGTCAAATATATTTAATATTTTCGATGAGTTCAAATAAAATTTAACTCGTTTTGCCCAAATGTGGTCTTATAACCGACGTCCAAAAGATATTGAATTACGAGAAGAGGAATAAAAAATTATTGATTGTATCAAACTGACGTTAGCGAGTTTGATTATAGTCAGTTGTACACTATTTGAATAGGGCCAACAATAAATCAACTCCATATTCTACGGATATATTTGGCACCAAAATAACCGACCTCGACGGGCGTACAACTGGATGCTGCAATAATTTGAGGAGCCGTTAAGATATTTAGAGATAAGGTTATGAATGCTAGAGACTTATCAAAAAGACTATCCAGTCATAGGCGGCTCTAGACACATTGATTAGTGGGTCTTGTAAATTCCGTCGATCACGAGGGGGGGGGGGGGTAACGACGCACCCAAAAAATTTCGTCGAGCGGGTGGGGATAGCGACGTACCAACAAATGTCGACGAGCGGAGGGGAGCGGTAGCGGAGCACAATATCAAAAAATATTGGCGAGCCCGGGGGGGGGGGTGATAGGCAGACGCGCATTAAAAAACTTCGCCGCCTATGTGCTGAAGGGAACTTTTAAGTTACGGAACTTGAAGTTCTTGATTGCATCAACATTGTTCACCAATATATTTCCTAGGCGCGACAAAATGAATTGCTGTGAAATTTTGACTACCAAGTTATCTCAATAAAACGTGATCACATTCTGACACTAAGTGATTTGAAACTCCTTGCCATGAAATTAATCAGTGTTGATTTGAGAAAAGGCTTATATTTCTTTTCATTTTTCAGTTTGGGCCGACTTTCGAAGCGGTCTTTCGTATCAGATTCCAATTTCACTAACTCTTTACCCTTTCACTCGTTTCGTCCGCCACAACTCCTTTTATCTGTAATTACTTTATCTTCTTTCATGACGTGATATTTTGAGCCTCCCGGCGCCACACATTTTGACATGGGGGGGGGGCGTTTTGACATGGAGGTTTGGAAATTTCCGTCGTGCGAATATTTTTTGACTAGGGGAGGTGGTATCGGCGCACACAAAAATAAATTGGCGGGGAGATTTTTTGGAGAGGGGCTAAGCCCCCAAAACCTCGATACTCGCTGCCTATGCTTACGCTAGTAGTGAAGACCTATAGGAACACGAGAACACGTAATATAATATTAGCTGTTGTAACAACTTGGAAATCTTTAGAAAGAGATATATTTAGAAGTCAGCGATTATCGTGTTACATTTGCTTCACGACTGGCATTATTCGGGCGGACAGAGAAGAACGTTCATTCTTCTTACAAGAAATCCTACGAAGCTGCACATGGAGAGATTGGACACCACATTTATTACGGTGTCATACAACGGCGTATTATAGAGGAAGCAGGACTGGTTGAATATTATAACCACAGCATAGTGCTTTGGTGCATGCTTTGAATCTAAGCAACTAAGAAATTTCAGCAGAATGTTTATCTGCAATGCCTTGAAAAATTAAAGTAGAAGACCTATGTATATTTATTTGTTTGTTTATTAAATACGCTTTATTGCACAACGATACATAGATACTGTGCACGTGTGATAAAAGCAACAGTAAACACAGTGTCAACGAGTGATAACAATTAATACGTGCAGACAGATATAAACACTAATGATTAATGTGGCCCGCTACGCAGGTCCGTATCAGCTTTCAAAGAGCGAGGGGGGGGGGTCAATTTTGCACGGAGAAGTACCGTAAAATTCCCAAAATATTAACAACCTTGTTAAAAATTTATCCCCTAAAATGTTTGGCGTCCTTTTCCACAATTCGCCCTATGTACATTTTCCACATTTTCCATCCAAATGTCTTAAATATGTAATGACCTTATTGAATATTTTCCCCTCTAAAACATTTAGAGACATTCTTCCATTGTCGGTGCAGATGACGGGGGTGGGGCGGGAACTCAGTCCTATTTTATTTCCTAATCTTCATTGACGGGGCTATCGGTATTTGGTGCACAAATCGCGCCCCCTGGGCTCTCCTGGCTTCGGCCCTGCCGATACAACTTAACATTTACGCATACACTTCTTAGCATTATAGAATAGTTCCATTGTACCAGATGGAACTTATTCCTCAATCGGACACTCGTAGTACTCAGATTTTAATTATCCATTTTAAAAATATTTTCATTTTACGCGACCAGCATTCAAGCCACAGTATCCGATTGAGGGATA
This sequence comes from Buchholzia appendiculata, assembly GCA_034694885.1. Taxonomy (NCBI): domain Eukaryota; kingdom Metazoa; phylum Annelida; class Clitellata; order Enchytraeida; family Enchytraeidae; genus Buchholzia; species Buchholzia appendiculata. Next base: position 5,091 of record JAQFYQ010002394.1, read on the forward strand.
AGTTCTATTCGAGGCTTAGTGTTCAATTATAATATTCTTTTTGTATTCTATTTGGAAATCTACTCTTCTGTTTAACTCTCAACTAGAGGCTCTAATGCTGGGCATCGTATATCTCAGTTCAAAGACAGAGCTGCTTTGAGCTAAATCCTAATGTAACGGCAGCTGAAGAGTAAATTGTAAGACATTTTAAATCATGATTCAGATTATTGTTCCGTGGACAGTTCAGCCTACAGGTTACCTGACAGTGTAGCAGAAAGTTTAGCTGACATTTCAGCTGACAGTTCAGCTGACAGTTCAGTTGACAGTGCAATTGACAGTTCAGTTAACAGTCTTGATGAGAGTACAATTGACAGTTCAACTCACTGTCTAGCAGACAGTTCAGCCGACTGTCTAGCAGACAGTACAAGTAAATCACACCACGTCAGTGCAAGTAATGTAGGAGTTGTTGACTGAGATCCGATCACTGACGAGGTTCAGTTGCTGCTCGTCGATTTTGAAGTAGTCGATGCAGCCGATGAAACCGGCGTGAAACGTGGATGGAAGGCCTTTAAGTTTGATGTCACTTCCACCTAGACAGTAATATGCTTTGACTATAACGATGTGGCTTAATGAAAGCATGCAGTTTAATTTGTAACGACATGAACATGACAAATAACGTTTATACTAAGCAATTAATTTTCATGGTTTACTTATGATGAAATGCAGAATAAGCTAACAAGAACAGCTACCAAGTGTAGAGGATATTAGAGGCTACGAATGCAATGCAATACATTAATTATTGTAATACATTAGAATACAACACATAATTAGGCGACGAAACAAAATAAAAAAAAGAAGTGACTTTACAAATAATATTATGTTGTTGACTGTTTAGTTAGAATTTGTCAATATGATCGATCTCTGTTAAAATATAAACTCGTACATTTAATTAATGTACGTAGCTTTGTGATCTAGCTTCTTTTTGACGAGTAATTTTACGTCTATGCAAGTATGCAGAGCCAAATAGCTGAAATTTTCGTCACAATTTTATAAGAAAATTGTGTGCAAACTTAATCATTGCGATAGCGAGATAGTATCTATAGTTTGATCTTTAGATACTGACATAATAGCAACTACTTCATGACGACAGCTATTGTCAACTACTGTCGAAAATTGTTCCGTTATTACATGAGTAAGTACAGAGTGATCATGAGTCAAAGTTGTTGCTCTTTTCCTATGCGATAAGTGCTACATGAAGTCAGTCATTCAGATGCCGCACAGTCAGCCTTATGCAGTGCTGTAATTCTTCCCTGAAACCTGGGCAATTGAGAAGAATTCACAATATGAGACATAGTTTGTGATTCACAACACTCAAACAAATGACTATCAGCCAGGCCCCATCTTTTAAAACTGGACTTACCTTGTAAGAACTGAACTCAGACCTTGCTCTATGCATAAGCGGTCTATCATCAGTGACCACAGACGTCATGGGAGCAAATATCCTGGTTAGCGGATTGCAGGGTGATCAACCAAAAAGAGGACCACATTAGCCGACCTGAAAAGTGAAGTCCTATTAGATGACGTCATACTAACCAATGGAAATGAGTCCATCAGTGTCGAGTAGATTGGCTCCGGGAGTCGATAAGGCAACAACAGGTGACTCATAGTCAACAGAGAGTTGCAGGTATCTGTTCTCTCTGTCACACAGACAAGCAGACAGACAAGTAGACAGACACATAAGTACGGGTACACAGACACAAGAAGACAGACAAATAGACGCATAAGTAGACAGACACATAAGTATAGGCACACAGACAAGCAGACAGACAAATAGACACATAAGCACAGGTACACAGACAATCAGACAGACAAACAGACACAAAAATACAGGTACCCTGAGAAGTACAAGGTATGCTCATCAACACACAGATAATAACACATACATATCACGGATTAAAGTGCATAGTTCATAGCTAGGCATACACACGCATAACAGTTTTAACCTAAGCATCAACATAGGCGGCGAGTATCAGGGGCTTGGGGGAGTTAAGCCCCCAAATATTTACAAAACAATTTTTAATGTGTATTTTTTCCCCAAAAGTGTCAAAGCCCCAGAAATTTTTTGGTGCATCGCTACCCCCCGCCCCCTCCACCCACTCGTCAGAAAATTTTTGGTGCGCCGCTACCTCCTCCCCGCTCGTCCGAAAATTTTTGATTCGCCGCTACCCCCCTCCCCCCGCTCATCAGAAAATGTCAGTCCCCCCAACTGAGAATGTGTCGCGCCGCCTATGAGCATCAAATGAAGACGTATGTAAATTAATCGTATTTACTTTATTACAGTAATAATTTTAAATTTCCTAACCACGAACTTCAATTTCAAAACGACTCTGCGATGATTATATCATTATCTTCGTTTGTATCCTAGATTGTATTTCAACTACGATCACCTATTTATAAACAATCGTTATCTATATATTCTAAAGGAAAATACCTTGATTATTAGGTACAATTTACTGCATTGTACAAAATAAGAATATATAGCGATTAAAAAGATATTTAGATGTCATGGAGTTGTTACTCTAATAAGTTGGAGCTGCAAGTTATCTTGTTGATCTGAACCTGATAAGGCTGAAGACATGCCAGTGTCCATCTATGACATCCACAGAGGACTTGACGCACGGCAGACTGTTGGTGTTCTCTTTGCCCAGATTGAAGCAAGCTTCGAGGTGACCAGAAGGATTGATGGACAGAGCGAGGAAGTCGTTGTACACCGTGGTGGATTTGTGCAGGAGCAGGATGAGTCCTTGGTTGAAACTCTTCACCAGGAACCTCATCTCGTATCTGTTCCCAGGCTGACTCATCGTCCTGATGACACACGAACAGGATTTGACAACGGTAACAAGATTTCTGCTTCTTGAATTTGGGGGGAAAGGAAAAAGATTGATTGATTGATTGTTTATGAACGATTTCTAAAGCGTCATAACGTAGCCTAAGTCACCATAAGGACGACATACAAAGTCACTCGGCGCTTACCCAACACTTCAAAACAAAGCAGTAGAAAGACTTTGACGGGGTGATTACTATCGGTTACCGTATATGAAGAAATTGAGGCTGACTGCTGAAGATGTGCATTATTGTGACCTGGGGAGAGAGAAAATGTCCTTAGCTGGAGACGTCTAACCCTTCCGGAAGAGAAAAAACTAATGTAAAATGTTGAAGATGATGTAAACTTGTATAGTAAACAGACAGTACCACTACTGCATTATCCACCTTCATATCTCGCGTCAATGGATATTGAGAATATGTTGTGCACATAGTTACATCTAATATTTACACATTGATGAAGACCATCTGTAGTAGTAAGGCCGCCAGTAATCAATAATTAAATTATACCGTTTAGGAGATGTAGTTCTGACCAATCAAAGTTTATCAACATCATTAAAGTAATTGCTTTTAAATGCACGAATATAAGAAGGTGAAAATTGTCCACCGAAGAATAGGATAAATCGGCAATGAAATGTCGACTAGACATTAATGTATGATGACGATAATGATGATGATGATGATGATGATGATGATGATGATGATGATGTTGATGATGAAGATGATGATGATGACTACGATAAATGACAACGATGCTACTTGCATGTATCATGCGCTTTTAACGTACCTTATTTTGGCAGGTTGATATACTGACAAATACAATAGGTGCACCATAGAGAAAAAAGCACAGCATACAGATGTAAGGACTCTAGTTTTCAATTTTTGTATACACTTGAAAGCATGTGAGGTTTTGTGCCTGTTTTGATTTTTGTATGCAGTTACATCTAATATATGAATAATATAAATAAACGGTACTAAATGAACTAATACGCAGTATTAGATGGATTATTTTATAAACCAATACTTGGGCATTTATGTGTTAATCAATATATAAAAATATATATGTATATATATACATATATATATATATATATATATATATATACATATCTACATATATGCATTATGCATATGCAATAATGTGTGTGTGTGTATTTTATATGCCTGTAAGGGTGTGCACGTATGTAAGATATATCATGGATATATGTGAAGGAATGTTTCTGCATGTGCGAATGGGTGAAAATATGTATATATATATATGCGTTCGCGATTTCATACAGATATGTGTACATGCATGCATGCATATTATATGACTTTGAAAAATCATCATTCACGCTATATTGATTTGTGCATGGCCGGTGGCGGTCTTATTTTCAAGATGGCGGAAATGATTTGTGACGCGAAATTGCATTATCGCCCAAATTTAGGAACCAATTCCTCAGCTTGTTTTCATTTTGGTGCAAAATGGATTATCCACTTGTGTTAAACAATTGCAGCTGATTTAGAAAAACTGAACTTAATTTTTTTTGATAGACATAGACAATTCTGTGAGGGAACAAAATGGGAGAAATGGCAAAAGTCCGATTTGCACTGCTACATGTAACTTGCCAATCTCATCGTATATCATACAGTTCAATTGTTCATAAAGTCCTACAAATCAACAGAAATTACGTTCTTTTGCTGTATAATCAGAAAAAACCTTAGCCACCAAAAATTCCAAGATGACAGACTTATTTTCAAGGTGGTGGAAATGATTTATAATGCGATATTGCATTATCGCCTAAATTTAGGAACTAATTCCTCAGCTTGTTTTTCAAGTGGGTGCAATAGGGATTAATCACTTTGTTGAACAATGATTGGAGCTGATTTAGAAAAACTAAACTTAACTTGTTTTTGACAAATATAGACAATTCTGTGAAGCCACAAATATGGGAGAAATAACAAAAGTCCGATTTTGCTGCTATCACATTCAATCTCTGTGAAAGTTTGACAGATTCACATTATAATTAGATAGGGATATAAACTGAAACTAAGATCTTTATCAATATACTTAGTTATCAATTATCGTAGTGGGTTGATTGTATTTATTCGACACGTTACAATCAAAGTGTGTCCCTTGATATGATTTGCTAAGTTGAAATACCACTTGTATAAAAGAACTTCATCAAGTAAAACAATATAAGTATGTACACAATATTTGCACTATACTGATAGCACCATCATGTCAATTGGGCACATCAAAATCCTACAGATGGCACACAGTTAAAGTTGTTCTCAGATAACTATACACAGAAATGTCATGTAGACTATATAGAATCGACCTTCGATTTGACGTTTGATCATAGGCGATCCACTTTTGCCGTAGCACACTCTCTTGCAAAGAAGCCAACACATATTATGGCAGTAGCAACAATAGCGGTGTCCTTGGCTTTTATATTCTTTAAGCCTGTTTCCATTAAGTCTCTCACATGCACAAATATGCGAGTGTCGGCTTCCTCGTGGGTATGGAGATACTGTAGATGAGTATGATTGATTGTTTTACTGCTGATAGCATTTTCCTCCCTCGTGACAGCAACTACGTTCTGTGTTTCCGATTGTTGTAACTAATCTGCAAGAGAGTGGAAGTGTTCTGTCTTATTGCTGTCTTCTCTTCAGAAGCTCCTCCAGTTCTTTGATGTCTTGGGGGTTTCAGTGACCCATCTTCTCACTCCTCGTCCACGCGTGCATCTTGTTTCTGACTTCAGACTAGCAGAGCGATAAACATCAAAGACTATGTCAGACTATATACCTTGAGTTATGCGTTCCTAATGTTGGACGATAATTCAAATTTGCGTAAAAAAATCTGTATCTCCTCCACAGGGAGGAGATTCAATCATTAATGAAGCTAAACAACATAGTTCAATAATTGAACTATGTTGTTTAACTTCACGAATTCATATCAGCGAGAGAACGTGTGACTTATTGAAACAATCTGATCGTGAATACGTGATAACTAAGAGAGGAGAAATACACATCAAGGTAATCAAACATTAATTCAATTAGGTTTTTTTAAGTCAGAGAATGATTGAAGCTCACAAATAGCTGGTGGATCGGCTCACCCCTTTGCAACCACAAGAACGCTAATTAGCGTGCTTGTGGTTGTTAGAACGCATAACATAACAGCCGGAAACAGCATTAATCCTGTTTCCGGTGTGGCTGTTAATCAAAAATTACCGTGTCTCTTAAGGATTTTCTGTGATCAGTCCATTCACTTCATGTTGCATAAACTGATGTGATATTTTTATAAGTGTTGTGTTCTGCTGTCACACATGAGACTGAGGGGATTATCTATCAACAAAGTGCCCCTAATATTCCTGAATATGATGCAAAATTTAAAAAATGTACTAAAGTTTTGTTGTTTTCGTCCAGAAGTCAAGGATGAAGAAACCTCAGAACAGACGGTGTAGACCATAGTGAGAAGGATTGATAATAGAAGGATTAATAATAGAAGGATTGATAATAGAAGAATTGATAATAGAAGGATTGATCATATATGGATTGATAATAAAAAGATTGATCATATATGGATTGATAATAGAAGGATTGATCATAGAAGGATTGATAATAGATGGATTGATAATAGAAGGATTGATCATTGAAGGATTGATAATAGAAGGATTGATAATAGAAGGATTGATAATAGAAGGATTGATGATAGAAGGATTGATAATAGAAGGATTGATAATAGAAGGATTGATAATAGAAGGATTGATCATATATGGATTGATAATAAAAAGATTGATCATATATGGATTGATAATAGAAGGAT
>JAQFYQ010002395.1:0-11758 GCA_034694885.1 Buchholzia appendiculata
AAAGAGAAAGGGAGAAAGAGCGAAAAAGAGAAAAAGAGAGAAAAAGAAAGAAAACAAAGAGAGAGAGAGTGAGAGAGAGAGAACGAGAAAGAAAGAAAGAGAGAGACATAGAGAGATAACGAGAACAAAAGAGAGGAAGAGGGACGGAGAGAAAGAGAGACAAAACAGAGCAGATATGACATGTATAGTTCAGAAGAAGAAGAAGAAGAATAAGCGCCGACAAAACGAACAAAAGGGGAAAACAGAAATTGTGAGAGTTTGATGTTGTTAAAAAACATCAGTAATAACTGTTTGATGATGGTGGATGTACAAGCGAAGTTCAAAGGAACGCGCCTGGCGTCATAAAGGCGATGAAATCTGATCTAATAATGTAATGATGTCATTAGTGTATCATTTCTACTAGATTCTCTGTAATGAAGTTTCATTATGAACCGCGATAATGATAGAAATTTACTTCAATTACTATCATCTAATGTTGAATTACTATCATCGTATACTGTAATTACTTAGAATGTTTTCTCTAAATTAAACACGTGAAACACTTCAATAATGTGTTCTCCTTAAAAACTTTAGACACTCACCTGCAGTAAGTCGAGAAATACTATGAGGATTACAGCTGGCGGCAGCATGGACACGAAATATTGTCGTACGGATTCGTAGCAACCCTGCAACAAATCATTTAATAATTTAATCACTCAATCTTGACGTTATTTGTCATCAAATTTACATTCGTTTTTGACACAAACTTTATGATAAAAACTACTCACAGATAAATGTTCTACAACCTGATAAGAACTACTAGATCACAAATCCAATGGGGCACTCTAAAGCAAATTAGTATTTATTTAAATCAAGAACCTATTTTTTGACTCATTTGGAGAATAGCTGTAGTATGGAACTCGAACAATGCTAGCATTTCCAATCATAACTCTTTTTTTACATTTTTCCTTTTAGATTTTGCATTTGCTTTGTGCGATTTGAATGAATCACTCATGAGTCACGAGTCTGCATTTTAAATTAGTCTTTTCCAGATAAATCGTTCTCTCTCTCTGTAATAGAGCAAGATGACTACGCCTCTATTCATATTCTGGCATCGTTATCATATATGTACATTAGTATCACTTCTTATTGCTTATCGTCTTAGTAGATAGCATTCTGCATGCAGGTATAATAATCAAATGAAATACTATGCCAATCTTGAAAGCATTCTAAAATGATTTAGCTCAATGTCATATTATTTAATCGTGTCTGATTAATCAATTCAGTAATTCAGCAATCACCAAAGAACAGACCATTAATGCAAGGAACGGCCACAATATAACACAACTAAATTATCACTGTACGGCATTGTATGAACGATTATATTAGCCATTATTTAATTTTCAAATTTCTATATAATTGATGCAAAGAATTGCTGAATAGTTGTTGAAATTTGTGTAGGGTGTTACTTACTCTAAATGGATGTCCATTTAATTATTTCGGAAATCCACAAAAATGTTTTTTAGAGAATGACCTCTGGATGAATAATTCGAAATTTCCCAGTTCGAAAATGTGTCTATTTTAACTATAAATAGCTTGTATTTATACATCAATTGGATTCTACTATAGTGACTCTCTCAGATCAAGTAAAAGTAGAATTAATGGCAGCTTTTCGCAGTTTGAAAAAATTACTCCGAATTTCCTGTCAGTTCGCTCACCGGAAGGAGTAAAACCGGATTTACTAACGACTCTCGTGATGAATCAACTTGGGCTTAGCTCAGTGTCAGTCAAGTACAAATGTAGTACAAATTAAGTACTAACGGTTCCCAAGAGAGTCCAACACTGTCTGGCTTTCACGTTTCAACTTCGATTTGAATACATTTACCGGGTCAACCATTCTAATCAACTTTGCTTTATACAGCGATACTTCAGATCTGTAACTGAACACTTTTCATAGATTAGCATTACACTAAATAGCATCTATTTGTTCAACGGGCATAATTGTTTACGTGTATAACATTTATTACATTTTGAACATTTGCTGCACCAAATATTTAGTAAACCAAAGTTTAAAAGGATTAAAAAGGAAAGCGTAACATCCATAAATTTATTGGTAATAATGGTGATAATAATAATTATTATTGTGCATATTATTACAGCTAAGTATGCCACTCACAAATGTTCATGACATTTCTGAGCATCAGATTTGGCAACGTGGGTTTTTCCAGATTGTCTGATGGAACTGAACAGCTGATTTTTTTCTATTCTATTCTATTGCCGTCTATTCCATTCTACTCTATTCCATTAGCTGCATGTCTAACGCATAATGCCTATCATCAAGAATGTTGAGATATTAAATGATGCGAGAGCTGCTGGAAGAACTACGAACAGCGTTTGATTCTAATCAGATGAGTTTTTTATTTCTTTCTTGAGTCTAGACTGTGAAGAAATACATCTTTGTTTCGTTGGCAAACCTTTCCTGTGCGGCTGAGAAACTCGAATCTGCAGTCTGCGTATGAGGAAAATAATTCAACTTTAGCATGCCATACTGACGTCACACCTATCTAGTATTAGAGTCATTTTGTCGAGATGATACAGAGATCGTTTTTCACTTTTTAGTGTTCTGTTTGCAATTATACATATTGCCTACATTATTTTCTTAAAGTTAAAGTTCACACATTTCCCTCTACATGGCAAGCTTGGAGGCTCGACCCCAACATCTTTGCATCATGCCCGATGCCTATTTCTCGCCCACACATACGATACGTCAGCGTAGATTTATATGCTCGAAGAAAACACGCCTATTCCATTACCATCACAGCGTCGTCAGCTCTAATACAACCAAACGTCTTTTTCCTCTATATACTGTACATTACGTGGTCGGCCTGAGCAACAGGCGCTGGGCTGCGTGAAACGGCTGACACAACCGGAAGCCGTTCGCGACTTCCATAAATAGTGCTGCCCGTCTGCCACTCCGCCCCTCCGCCCCCTTGGACGGTTCTTCTTACACTGCAGCTCCTGGCACTTGTATAATGCGCTTTACTCTATACTAGCTAAGGTTGATTTGACTGTCTATTAAAGACGTGATAGTTGATTACAAATCTGTTTAGTGTAGCACACTTCACTGAATAATAAATGTAGTAGTTCTTAGGTTGTTAAAAACAGATTTTCAAATTACGTTATTAAGGAAGCAATATCTACTTGAAGCAAACACAATAATGCAAATTCGCAATTGAATCACGGTTAGCGTTGAATATGACGAGAAAAGAAAAGTGGACATTGTACGGTAGTAAACATTCGATGTGTTACATTTTATTCGAGGTTAGATTATAAATCTCAATAAGAAGCAAATTACAGATAAATTTAGGTTAAAAAATCATGTAAAAATAAAAAATATTTCACATTATTGTATATATTTATATATTTCAAAGATTTCGATTTATGAAGCAAGGTCAGCTTAAAGAAACCATTGCAGAATAAATTGGAGAATGAATTTGAGACATGATTACGTAACATGTCGTTTTGATCATATCAGTACCGTGACAGTACGAACAGTAAGCATTGAGAAAAAGAACCTTCAGGCCTCGCCTTTTTTCTCACCGACACCGGGATTTACAAATTGACCATTATCTACATAAGTAGCCACATTTAAAACTAGGACACGCTTACTAGCGTAATAGAAATATCATTCAGAAAAGGGATCCAATTCAATACTAATAAAAAAACGTCGTAGAGTCTATACCAAGTCAGTGATGCAATGGAGATGTAAGCAAGGACAGCACAGCAACAAACGCATCATTTATAACTATACACTCTAATCTAAACTAGCAAGATCTATTAAGATCGTATAGAGAATTTTATTCGTAATTTGTGCTAAGAATTATATTCCCTAAACGGCTGAAAATGTGTCATAGCTTCACGGACCCTATTAATTGTGAATATCTTGTAACATATTTGTAATCAATCGGGATCATAAGGATGTACGTGATAGGTTTCAGTATCATGTGATAATGTCACATTTTCAATAGGATATGCCATTCAATAGTAGGATATGCGTATAAGTAGGAAAAGAAGGGATAAGTCTAAGATAAGAAGGGATAAGTCTAAGATAAGAAGGGATAAGACTGTTGATTATGTATCAAATATCATATATGAAACTGAGATTCAGGTTGGTAACCGTTTCATTTCGCAAACAATCGAAGCTTGAAAGAGTGAAAAATATACATTAATAAACTGTTATTCAAAACTTCTACGATTTTGGAGAATATTCAATACATTTTAATTCATTCTGCTTCGCTTTACCACATTTAACTGATTATCTTGCTTGCTATCGACCGATTACATTTACATTAACTTTCATATGGCTTCTTATCATCATTTTCCAAACTCTATTAGTTACGAGGATTTAAGTCTGCCTATTTTACAGTGAATTTAAACGTGGCATAAAAAACGACAAGCGACAGTCATAAGAACAAGTTTGTATCCTACATTATAGGCGATATTAACATTTTCGTACAGCACAATGTTGATACAGAGCAGAACTAGTAGGTATGGCAAGGCAGGCTTTCCCAGGAATTTTCAACTGGGGTGTCAAAATATCTGGGGTGGGGGTGTTAGCATCGAGGGCGCAGAGTAGTGGCGGGCTGCCTTTTTAGACGATATGCCTTGTGAGATGGAGCCAGATCTTGACGAGGGGGGGAGGGAGGGCGGCGAATTTGTTTCAGTTGTCTAATTTGTTGTTATTAAGTGATTTTAAATTAATTTACTACGAAAGCTTAGCACGCCCCAGCGAAGAATTTAATAAAAATTGATCTCGGGGTTGTCGAGATTTAACAGGGGGCAATCGCCAATCTATGGGCCTCTGGGAAATCTCTAGTCAAGGGGTGTAAACTTCCCTTGTCCGTTAGATGGTCTAACGTGAAGAATGGCTTTTAATCTTATTTCCTTAACTATTTGTTACAGAAAACTCTCATTCCGAAATAAAATTCCGAAGTCATCACCGAATTAGAACAGTACACAGTGTTAGTGTTCACTTTTGACTAGATAGTAACTCTCTTATGTTTTACAATGAAATTTTGCTCACATAATCAGGTATACTAATAACTCAAGATTTAATTAAATAAGAAGGTCAGCATGAAAGCGTTGCATGTATTTAATGAAATCTGGTAGTTTATAATAACAGAGTGTAATATCGTAAAAAATTTAAGTTTGCGAGAGAGCTGGATCCATATTTAAAAATTGCCAATAGAAATAAAGCAGGGAAAAGGTGGATATGCGCCAAAGGTCAAATAATGCAACTGTTGATGTATAAATCTGATTTAATTAAATTGGACTTATTAGATGGGATGAGATATGAGACCATAGAGATAAGCCACATATGAGATGGTAAAGAGGACAGCTGAAGATAGAAAACGATCTAATTCCATAGTAGTCAACCTTCTTTTAGAAGATGACACGTGATGATGATTAATTGGTTTCGTTATAAATATGAGTTCCATATATACAGCGCTCCAACTGTGTCAGATGCGTAACAATTTACTAACAAGTAAAAGAAACAAAAGAGAATAACCGTGCAGGTAGGTAGTTACCTGCCGTCGAATGGAGAAATTGTCCTGGTTGGTCGGCGGTTCGAATAACTTCAAGTTCGTACGAGCGGCTAGTATCTGGCAGATGGAATCACCGGTCACGCCAGCGCCTTCCTTCACGCCAGTTTCGAACGCCAGCCCGGGAACGCTGTCCCTCACGACGCTACCAAAGAAAGATGACAGCGAGGTAGACGACGACGATGACGATGCCGACCCTGACGCACAGCAGGAGAGCGGTACGAATCTGCTGTCCACATTGGCAAAGTACCAACTGGAGTTGAAGAAGTCAATAGGACCATCCGCTCCACAGCAGTTCATCTGTCAACAGGCAGAGAACAACAGTTCAAGAATAACACTTCGAGAAATAGCATGCACGTTTTGATGCATGTAATTGTTATGATAGTAGATTGAACACGATAGAAACAAGATATCGGACTTACATTCCAAAGTATTGCTTACTCTGGATGTAATTTGTAATTATCGAATGACGTTTATGAAAAATGTGTTTATAACGGGCTTATGAAATGAAATAAAAGAAATAAATGAAATAAATGCCATAATGTTTAATACGGGCCCACGAAATGAATTTCGCCTCTTGTTCAGATTGTAAAGGTCCCAAATTGTTTAACATGTGAACGATCTCAAAGCTATTTTTGCAGCAAGTTCTGTTGAATGCATGCAACACCGGTATCACATAAGTTTCCCCTTGCTTGAATTTTATAATAAAATAAGATCATTAGGTTTCATTCAGTTTGAATGAAACCTTATATAGTCCAACATGTCATTATTTCTGTGATAATTGTATAAAATATTCTCACTTGCACTTCGATTCACCTTGGTCTTAACGTATCATAGAAGTTTGTTGAATTGAGTGAAGTTGTTTTACAGTTTAGAGAGGGAAATATCTAAGGCTTGTTTGCTCGTTGACGCACGCCTACGCTTTCACTACTTGTAATTGAAAGGTTGCTTTGACTACAGAATCGCCTCTGGGCCGCAGAGTCCTGATGTTGTCACACAATACGTGTAAGATTCCCCCGGGGAGATCCGTCTACGTCCTGTTAATTTGACTTAACGGATAGTAGGATATCTGTTTCTTGGGTGCGAAACTCCGGTCGTTTCAGTTTGACTTCAGCGCGATGCGCGAAAAAAATTCTGAGAAATATTCGGATTATGGAAGCAGTTTTGAGAAAAGTCACAGAACTGCAACGATATTGTTTATAAGTCTGAAATTTGAAGTCTTCTTTTGAATAAAAATTTCTAGATTTTGATCAGTGAATTTTGTTGAAATCGTGACGTAACGCTTGGTCGTCTGCCTTTCTATTAAAATATATATTTTGTTCTTCAGAAGAGACAGAAATCACAAACCGAAACAAGAACAAAAATATTATAATCTAAAAGAAAATAAAGCGTATACAAAATTAAATTTCAAACAAAACCATATCAATCAAAAAAAGAATTCACTAAACGAACTGTGAATAAAATACCTTATTTTACCCACAGACAGAATGTTCACATTGCAATAATCACTGTAGTTAAGTCCAGAGAACATACAAGGTTTAAAGCAATTTGATTGATAAAACATCTTCATCAAGGAGGAAAAGTCTTATTTTCACACTGCAATCCTATTTTACACAGTTTTAACGAATGACCGATGATAATCCATCTTCAACCTTCAAATGTCACCGTTGAAGGTCGATGGTCGACCAATCCTCTCTCCAGGTAATTAGAGGGCGATTTCCAATAGGAAATATTGGACATATCTGGAAATATTTCATATTTACTAACAAGGTGTTTTGCAAAAATGCTACGAAATGATTAATGTTGACTCAGTTGAATAGTCTATGAAACTGATGATCACCGAGTGCTTATTACAGCCTTAAAATAAACAAAAATAATGCAGTTTTCTAATAGGATAAGCATTGATGAAACTGAACGAGGTTTGAACTTCTAATTAATTATAGTGAACGTAAACAATTTTATATCTGTTGTAGTTAATTTTAACTGAAAACAGTTAGCCACTTATTAACATTCTTTCAGTATTTTAACATTTTATCATCACGTTTCATTTCCACTAAATCACATCAGACAAACTGTAGAGGAATTTTTCAATGATTAATGAATCATGAATGGGGCTCATATTTCATATTTCATTTTGTTCATGAAAGACTGGAAGTCACGTTGGTAATCTTTTCGACAAATTTTTGTATAGAAGAATTTTCGGCATCGGCGACTAATTCAGCAGAAGCCATGCCACACGATCAGATAATGTTTCATAATCGTAGAAAGTAGCAGCAACAATAAATAAGAGTGTCATTATCTGAAGTACCGATAGCGCACTTCCTTGCAGCGATATTTAGCCAATTCAGAGCATTGCCATCGGTCAAATAGCACGAATTTTTTTAAACTGGGTTGATTGATTGTGACAGCATCACATCAGAACATATTGTGCCTTCGATGGATGAAAGCCTTACTTTAAAATACAAAATCTATTGAAAAATACGATTCAATAGAAATGAGGTGTTTCATTTCTTCATTTAAGTTGATATTCATTTATTTTCATTTCATCCTTACGTTTTTATAAAGTATTCATTATACACAGAATAATCATCAATATATATTTATATCAGAATATAACACTTTAATGCTGCATTGCATTAAGACCCTATTTAGAAAACATCTATGACAATAAAAATAACTGAAATGAATTTACAATTTACAAATTATGAACTTCTCACGAAACAGTGCAAAAACTATGTAAATGTTGCAGATGATTGTAATTCGATTTCAAATTGTTGAATGTGACTCTTAAAATGTAGAATGCAACCCCCGGAACTCGCACATAAATATGGCTGTCAATATTGATCCTAGACACCCCGGCCTTGTGCGGAAGAAGGTCTGGCGCACTAAAGGACAAATTTCTCGATAGTTCGGTCATCACTGGCACTTAGAACTGACGTCACTGCCCAGTCACAGACGCAGCGTCACATCTGTTTTTCGCCCGCCGTCACAATATGTTCAACTAATATAATTTACTCTGAAGTTTCCAGTCGTTTGACAACGCTAAAAGCATATAAATTGAAGCTTTCAGAGAATCGGGAGAGGCTGGGCGGGACTAGGCGGGACGGTGCGGGGCGGGGCGGGGCTAGGGGGGAGGAGCTTATACTAAGACCATTACGCATCGCTCTATAGATACAGTGAAATTTTGCTTATGACCGGTGCTGACCGGATAGAACCTAATTAAATTTACCCGAACGTGGAGTCGGTCCCAGGCGACCGTCACCTTGTACGTTATCGAATCCGTATCGTTGTCTAATTTCGCTGTTTTGTTGTAATCGTGGCGAATCTGATGCTGTAGGCTGGCGATGATACTTTCTCGAACCTAGGTCACGTGACAACAATGAGGGACATCAAAGGTAATGATTCAACGACATCGTTGAATCATTGATCAAACGAATTAAAATTGTTGAAAGTTAAATATAGAAATAAGTATGAAAATTATATGACTTGAATTAAATCAGGAATTATCGATGATGCTTTAGAAAGTTCTGATCTTGGTTTCACGTATAGCGCAATATTAACCTACGATAGATACAGTAGGTAAATCTCACAATCTTCAAGCGTTATAATGTCATGTAACTTTATTAGGAACACAATTTGTGCGAAATCAAGGAGATACGCGCATTTATTGTCTTAGAAGATTGGCTTACAGTACCTGCCCAATTCTTTAGACCAAACTTCAAATAATACCTTTTATTTTGATCGTGCTAAAACTCTTCTCGTCCACTTTCAGATATTTGTTATTCATAGTCAATTAGTTATTAGTTTCATTTGTGAAATTAACTTGTCCCACAAATATCACCAGCCGATTAAGAATTTTGTGAATAATGTTTTTGGCACAAAATGACGGTCAGAATTAATTGACCTTAGCTAACTAAATTTGTTTGTTACATAGCTTTGAATTCACATGAAGAATGTCAGTGCAAAGATTAGAAGTGGAGAATTGGGAAGTGCACGATGACGAAAAGTGAAATATGGAACTATTTTCTGTTGAGCAGTTACTGACTGTTTTGTTTGCAAACCAGTGGCGTCGCCACGGGGGGGCAAACGGGGGCAGCTGCTCCCCCAACCTCCTTCCCCGTGGGTCACGGGATTCGTTCAGATCCGTTGAGTTTTTTTTAGGGGGGGGGTAGGGGTACCCTTAGCTTGCCCTCTACCTATATATTATATCAAATTTCCCATCAACACAAAACTAGATAAAATGTCTAAAAACCGTTTTACGGCTGGGGCTTCGCCCCAGACCCCTTTGGAAACATCACACCGCTCCATGAGTTTTTTAATAGTGCGGACTACTCTGCTTCTATGATATAGGTATGCAGCACAAGTGGTAAAGCAGGGTTCTCGACCGGGGGTAATTATCCCGAGGGGCAATTTGATGTTCCAACGAGGGGGGATGAGGTGTCTCCATATAGCTATTGTTTGCTACGTGTACTGCAATAACCTGTAAGTTATCTAAGTTCTACAACTCTAACCGTATTGTTAATTTACCAATGTTTATAGTAACTTAGCACTATTAATTTAATCATCATCATCATTAGTGCTCTGCCGGAAGGCAAGTCCCTGGTCTCCATTTCCTCCACAACTCACTATTAATTTACTCAGCATTAATTATAAAATATAAAGCATATGCCATATACTTTTAATAATAATGTATGTGTCAAATAATAAATGAAAACACGACTTCACAAATAGAAGAATTTCCCGTCTTGTGGAAATCAGGTAAATTTGAGTACCGGTAGTCATTTCAGAATGGGTAAATAAATCCTTCAATTTTGATTGATATTTTGCAATGCATATAGGGGCCTACCTGTATGTGATGCATAGTAGCTTGCCATAATTTCATACTTATATGCATCATTGACCGTGTAAAGCTTATTCTACGCGTACCTATCTCATGAAAATTATCATAACCTTAATCAGTTACGATTAAAAGATATATTACAAAACTAAATAATGTGACAAATGATTAATTATCAAGCTTATCAAGTCAAGCTTGCTCACTTACTACAGAATATCGTCGCTGCATTCTCACTCACTCGCCCACTGTCATCACTGCAGACGTACTCTTTGACCATTATCACTGCATGTTCAATTACAGACCATCAGCACTGTATCCATGGTCTTAGAGTCTGTATGCATGGTCTATTAAAGACTTATTGACTATCATGGCTGCATGATCACTTACCAAGCATTATTTTATCATTGCATAATCACTTACAGACCATCGCCAATCAATGCGTGCTCACTAATGTACTAAGTACTCCATGCTTGTTTCTGAAATTGTTTCTTTCTGCATATTTTAATATGTATATTAAATTTAATATATATAATTATTTCTAATATTGTGAAATTGATTAATTACTAACTATTACTGTAAATGTAGATAAGTTTGCATTATCAGGAACCACTGACAGTATAAAGAACTTAGTTAACAGCATACTAATCGAGTCCAATTTTGGTCACGTAGGGAAGAGTGAATTTTGCAATGTTTTGACCAAAAAGTGAGGAATGGAGCGATAAATGTTAAGAACCCTGTTTTAAAGGGGCTAGCATGAACTTAGTAATATAAATTATTACGAAGAAAGCTGTTAATGAACTAGATTTGGTAATTTAAGTCAAATTTTCGGCTATGAAAAACCAAGGTAAATTGAACGAAAATCGTTGGCGGCTGGGGCTCCGCCCTAGACCCGGCTGGGGGAGCTTACGCCGCTCCCCCAGACCCCCTAAGCGATTTCTTCTCCCCTTAAAAAAATCTGCCCCCCCCAACCTCCGTGACCTGGCGACGCCACTGTCAAAATACATGAATATGTCAATGAGTGGGGGGGGGGAGGTGTAGGACATGCTCCTTCTGGCTATGTAAATTTGAACGTCCTATGAATAGCGTTATAAAGTTAGATTTTTATGATACGTTATCTGTTGTAAGTTGTAACTTCTCTTTTTACTACGCTACAAAAAAAAATTTCTGACAAGAAAGCAATAAAATGTTGCTGAAGTTTAGATTCTAATCAGAATCTGGCGTCCGAGTGCAGTTTATTGCGTGAAGCTCTACGTGTGCTATATATCGCCGTTGTCGCTCGCTTTGCCGTTCATATCAGATATCCAGTTCATCCCGGCGAGATTTCTCGTACGACGCATAG
>JAQFYQ010002396.1:0-11757 GCA_034694885.1 Buchholzia appendiculata
TTGACCACCTGTGTCTCGGAAGGTCGAAGCCTGGCTGGCGAATGGAGGGGTCATTGACGATATGCCAATTGACCACCAGATCTGATGCTAATTAAGGTTGATTCTCCTTCGCCTGCCCCAAGGTAGGGTTAGGTATCGAGTCAATGTAGGGTTTGGTTATGCTTTGCATTGAGCAGGGTATGATTAAGGGTTATGTTCGGGTTAGGTACATTGTCGGTTCATAGGCTAGTCGGCGCAGACTGAGCACAAAATAGTGACGCCTACAAATCCGTGGTGAAAATCTTCTGCAATGTGCTAGGAAAGATGGGCTTTCATTCAGAATTCATGATTCGGATTCCATTGGCGGACCAGCTGCTTGCTTTCTCTGTTGCGAAATCTTTGATGTGGTAGATCACAAAAAGCGGATTGAATGGCTCTTTGAGTGTAATGAATTGAGTGTGCTGGACTATAGCTATGGTGCTGTAATCTGGTTTTGCAATAACCAGACTAGGAGAATGCCAAAGTTGTCTTGTTACTGCTTTGTGGAAGGTAGGGTCGTGGCGTGCTTTTTTAACACTCCTGTTTGAACACGATTTTTCCTCTAGTTTCTGACTTTGATAATAACTGTTTTCACTGGTGATGACCTTGCCGTTTCAAGGACATTCGTCTGTGACCCTGATTGTTTTCTGTTCAAGCTTGAGTCGCCATACATCAAAGTAGCCATTCTTAGAATCTAAGACGAGTCTATTAGTAGTCAATCATGTAGTAAAATACTGTTGACCGGCTAAAAAAATTAATTTAAAATGCGACAAAATTATTTCTGAATAGAATTTGAATATTATCTTGGAGCAATAATTATGGAGAATGGAAGATGTTTAAAGGATGCAAGAGCCTGAATTGGATTGGTCAAGGACGCCTTTAATAAAGGAGTAGGATAAAGAGTGTCGGTGGGATGCTAAGAAACAAGTTGTCAAGATATTGGCCGAGTCAGTAGCAGTGCACTGATGTAAAATATTAAACCTTGGAATAAAAGAGGTTGCTAAGCTGAATGGCTTTGAAAAAATGAGAGAGTAAGCTAAGTAAGATGGATTGAAAAGAGACAAATTATTCAGCACTGCAAGTTAAGCATTGCAAGAGATTAGGAAGGCCTCGAGAGGGCAGTGGAGGTAATAGTAATGAGGCTGAAAATTGAATCGTCTTATGCTATGAAAAATATGAGTTATTGACAAAGGTGGGTCGAGTGGAATGGAGAGTAATGTTTGGAAGGCGCCCAGAGATGTGAATGTTTGATTGAGAATTAGTGATGATTATGAACACACTGTTTTGCCTGAACTCTTTGTATTGAAATCATCATCAACGTATAGCATCAGATTTCCTTTTCAGGTATACATTGAACATATCATCTTCAGCGTTTAACATCCAAGTTTTTTTTCTTCTCAATGATTGATTCAATTTAATTAGTGGAAGTGATTTGACCGGATTTTTGTCTTTCACGCCCTACTTAAGTCGTTCTACCTTGAACTGATCACAGCATTTAGAGATGGCTGTGTGAAGCATATAGAGATAGCTTTGTGAAACATTGAGGAAACGTTTAGAACACAGCGGCGATCAGCTTAGCGTAGTATTCTCTGATGTAATCACTCAGCCTGAATTGCCTTCCGAGTCATTACTATACGACGAGTCATTACCATACGGTATTGATTCTCCTATAGTTGCTCTCGTCGGTCGCCTTGGTAAAATATCTGCATGTCAGCTGACGACGGCTATAGATAGAACACTGGCTAGTGTAGTAGGCCTGTGCAAACACTGATGGCTTTAGTGTCAATCCAATCGTCTGAAGTCGAGTCTCAAACACTTTACAAAAATCAATCAATATTTTTAATGTTTAGCAAACACTGTGTGTAAGAGATCTGTGTAGCTGTCTGGTTCTCTTTTAAAGTGAATAGTTGCAGATTGATCTTCACAGATTTTGAGAACATTTCTGCTGATCCTACACCATTGGTGTATGACCAGCTTCACTTTGTTCCAGTTGCAAATCTAGGTAGGCCTACTATAAATCGATCTACTATCGATTTCATTCAAAGCCTGCCTTTTCTAATGTTATTTGTGAAGTTTATTTCATTCACCACTATCATCAGCGTGATCATCATCATCATCATTATCATCATCATTTATTGTTTATCATGAAGAATGACATTGTTCCACTCTATTAGTTGGTTGGACTTTGCACGAATGTGTGTCCTTCCTTGATTAGAAGGGAATTGTTGTCAAGCACTCTCTATGTGATTGGACTCTGTGGAGTACATCTGAGTCATTTGACGTCCATTTTTCTTTGTTACGATTCCACCAAGATTGTGTTCACACGGGGAAGGCGATGTGGCAGAGCGCTCTTGAGTTGCTCAACAAACTGTAGGAGAGTGCATTACTGATGTTTTTGATGTGTTTATTCACCAAATGGTGACCGTTTGGATTTTTGCTGAAGTAAAGTTTGACAGCTGGATGCCCTTCCTGACCCTAACAATCTCGCTGCTCGCAATCCCGAGCTCATTGAGGAAAACTGTGTAAATTCTGTTGTTATTGTACTGTGTATACTATTGTTAAGTCGGTCATCAATGGGCGTTGTGTACTGGGTAGTTCATTATTATTGTTTGTATGGTTCCCTGACTGGACAAATTGTCATGCCAACATAGAAATGATGAGAAAAACGATGTTAACGTGTTGTGGGCTTCGGGGTCATTCAAATATGACGTCACGCAGGGGGGGGGGAGGGGGTTCGTCGAAATGTGACAATTTGTGACAAGGGGGAAGGTTGTTTAGCCCGACGTTGACGTCACGCAAAAAAAATTATGTTGGAAAAATTTGTTTTCAGGAATTTGGGATATTTTTTTGGATCTTTTGTTGTTTTTTATCGATCATCCCCCCCCTCCCCCGCTCGTCGGAATTGTTTTCACTCAGAGGGGGGTGGGGTGAGATTTGTGACCTCATTATTTAGAGGGGTCGCGAGGTGTGACAGATTGTGACAAGGGGGGAGGGGCGGCAAAAATGCTGAAAAAATGTATGACATCATATTTGAACGACCCCTTTGTGCCGTGAGTAGAGATGTGTAACAACGGCGGCAGGCAGTGCAAAACAACTAATAGTGCTCAGTAAATTCCACCAGTGCACCGAACTAATTGAATCGGTTTTGGATCTAGAATTATTTTTACAAGAGACTAGGCATCTTGTAAAGAGGCTAGGCATCTATTCCGCATGCAGCTTCGATAACGATAACGTGATATTAAGGGAGAAAGCGCTTTCACTTGTTCTTATAGATCAGGGTTGCCCGTCGTGCTGAGAACACTGAGAGCGGTATTGCTGCTGCTGCTGATGCGGGAACTTATTATTCCCCAGTGAACAGCTTAATCCTGCCTCCTCCTGCTTGCTGCTGTTGTTGATGCCAGCCGATCCAATTATATAGGGACCTACACCGTCACTAGTCGGCAATATGCTGGAACATATTGCAATATGAAACGCAGTTGTAGCCTTCATTACGCACCTCATGTGCTAGGTCTATTTTGTAGAAAGTATATCTGGCAGTGACAGTCTGGCAGTTTGAAGTACATCCATCAGCCGAGTGGAGCATGCGTAATCATCATCCAAAATTTTTAATACTTAATACGCTTAATTCAACTAGGTGGGATGTTGTGGATGGTGCCTCGATTTCACAGCTTGTTCAGCACAAAATCTAATTTCCAGATATATGCTTGCACGACATTGGTTTGCACTGAAATAACCATTGAACATACAATGTATGCTATTTGTTCTGCAGAAGGTCAAGGTTGTCGGATTGCAAGGTTGGTCATTGGCCAAGTAACTATTGACCTAATTAGTCTGAGCTCTCAAGAATCTCTGCTCTGAGTAGTTGAGTACATTGAATATTTGGTTCCTCAGTGCTTGATTGATTATCAGGAGGAGGTCTGGTGATATGGAGGGGAGATAGAAAATCGTTTTGCAACTTTCAATGTGATTGTTCTGACAAGATGCGATTTTCTGCCAAGATACAATTTTCTGTCAAAATGACGTATTTGATTTTGTGTCAAGATGTGATTGCGATTGTGTGTATTACTTAGATGTTTGTTTTACAGTACCGTGCTTAGTGATATATGTATAAACTACATTAGTATATAGAATATTAATTTTAAGCTAACTTAAATACCTTACTGTTAAGTCTACTGAACACCGATCTACTGCACATTTCAGAGACATTTCGTATCTTATTTTTTGAGACGAGTATGGTGTTTATAAGAATGTGTAGAAATCTGTAGACTAACATGTGGTTCATGTTGTCTTGTAGAGTACAGATGAGTTGGGCAAGTTGAAGAAAGATCTGGAGCCGTACCGTGAACTGATCCTACCAATCAACAAGATCCTGGAGTGGGAGCAGACCTACTATGCAGCCATCATCGTCGGCGCTATCACACTCAAGTTTCTGTGAGTTTAGCTCTTGTTAGTAGCTATAAGTTACTAGTCATGACTCTAGTTTCAAATTTTTTATCACATGAGTTTAGCATTGTTATCAATGGCTATATGTTGTAAGTTGTGACTTGTTATCACTATGTATATTATGTGAGTATGTTTGTTGTCACTGAAATTTGGGCCAATTTTCGCTCGAGTTCCTGTGAATTTCCATTTTAATGAGATCTTTTTACACAATGAAGGCACAATATTAGATGTGGGTGCTGGTTGTGCCATTTAAATCCGTGTTACTCAATCCATCTTTGAATGTGGCTTCGATTTCACTACATATTTCTGATCGTTTAGCGTTATGTATCAATTCTTAAAGTTATTTAGCACTTGTGTGTGATCAGATACCAATAAATCGTGAAGAGTCTTGGATTAATTTATTGATGATGATGACGACGTATGATGATGTGTGATGGCATATGATGACGTATACCTATAATGTTGATGAGGACGACGATGATAATGTATGATGACTACTTTGTTGAAGGCTAATCTGGTACCTTGAGCCGTCTGTACTGACAAGCATTTGTCTCATTGGAATAGTCATCTGCACGGTCGACTTTGCCCTGCCGGCCCTCACTGGGTTACTCTTCAGCTCCTCAAACTGGTTAGTGTAACACTCTTTCAATTATAACATGCTTGATTCTCAATTGTAATGTGTCAGGTTACACTACATGACAGTTTGGATATATTAGCAGGGTGAATGGCTACTTTGTAGGTAAATAGAATTTCAGTTCAAGATGAAGACTTTGAGAACGTTGGGATGTGAGATCACACTTTTGTTTAGTCTTGTAGCAGATCTTGCTGTCTAATGAGGATCGATTAAAAAAAAATCATTTATTAAAATAATATCTACATATTTAAAAGAAAATAGTTTATTTAAGCTGTTGAAACTATTCGTTTATAAATTAATCTTTGCACAAGTCTCTTTATGTTGATCATATTAGCTTTAAGGTAAGAGTCATACAGATTTATGTTTGCTAAATATACTGACATTCATGTTTTAGAATTTTGTGTTTTGCGTTGATGTTAGGGATGCTGAGGATTGTGTTTTGTGTTGTTGTTAGGGATGCAGAGTATTGTGTTTTGTGTTGTTATTAGGGATGCTGAGGATTGCGTTTTGTGTTGTTGCTAGGGATGCTGAGAATTGTGTTTTGTGTTGCTGTTAGGGATGCTGAGGATTGTGTTTTGTGTTGTTGTTAGGGATGCTGAGTATTGTGTTTTGTGTTGTTATTAGGGATGCTGAGGATTGCGTTTTGTGTTGTTGTTAGGGATGCTGAGTATTGTGTTTTGTGTTGTTGCTAGGGATGCTGAGGATTGCGTTTTGTGTTGTTGTTAGGGATGCTGAGGATTGTGTTTTGTGTTGTTGTTAGGGATGCTGAGGATTGCGTTTTGTGTTGTTGTTAGGGATGCTGAGAAGTGTTTTGTGTTGTTATTAGGGATGCTGAGTATTGTGTTTTGTGTTGTTGTTAGGGATGCTGAGAAAGAGAGCCAGTATGACGGTATCTGCAGACGTGTCCTCCATGCCAAGCAGCATGCAGTCAGCATCAAGAACTATCTCTGTACAACGAAACAGGAAAAACCCAAGCTGGTAAGAAATGAGCTTCGCATTCAATTTGATTATTATAGTCATCAAAATACATTCATTTATGTTGTTCAAATTCTGAATCGGCTAGACATGTGCAATGTTTTCTTTCCTGAAACCGGGGAAGAACTGTTTTTCAATAGGTCGAGTTGATTAAGAATCAAGTTGTGCATTAATGAAGGAAAAAATGTGTGGTCTGATGCCCTTCCTGATAATTTCTTCACATTTTGGTCAGGGCTTTGAAAAATGCTACAAATCTTTTTAATTTCCTACATATCTGAGTCTGGCAGGGCCAGAGTCCTAGGGCTGGACGATAAGTTGAATGTAATAATCGTTTTGCAGAGGACCAACAAATTGGATTAGTATATAATCGATTGTAAGATGCATTCAATAATTTACTGACAACCAAAATAAGTTAATAATTGCCCCAGTCCTTTGATAATTAAAAAAGTAAATTTATATGCTTGATGCTCAAAACTAAGAATAATCTGAATGTCGTATCCGGAGTATGTTGTTAGACACAGGTTATTTGTAGTAGCACCTTCATATGTCGATAAAGCAATTGACAGACAATGTCTCGTGATTTGTTATTATACTTGTATATTAGTATATGTGATGTCGATTGAGTAGTATATGGTTTATTTGTGTTGCAGTACGTGGGTGCCATGATGGGGGCGTTCGCTTGCCTCGCCTGGTTCGGCAGCATCATTGACAATCTCTTCCTCACATATCTCATCGGTATTTAAATATAGCTTTCTTTCAACGCGCCATCTGTTGATATATATGTAGCATCATTCTGCACAAATGAACGATGTTTTTTATAATTGTAGACTTGCTTGGATTTAAATTTATTGAATTATATTTTGGAAGAGATTTTGACAGTAGGTGCAGAAGCTGATGAATAATTTGAACAAGACCTCAAATGGCTTCTTTGTCGTTATTATTGTTTTGCCTTGTGGCAGGTTATGATGCTATGACTAGGGGGTTCTTCTGAATATAATTTAATAATGTCTCTTTGTTTTTTTGGCTCACATTCAACTGGTATAAACTGTAGATGGTTCATTGCATTGTACTCTTGGATATGTTTGTGGTGAGTGTTCCCTAAAATATGTTTTATTTATGTTTGTAATCGATAGGTTTTACTGTTCTAATACATACTGAAACGTTGTAGTTAATGGCCTTCACTGTACTATGATATTGTGTATGTTTTGTTGTAGTTATTGGCCTTCACTGTACTACTCTGTTGTCTATGCTTTTGTTGTAGTTATTGGGCTAGCTCTCTGCCCTGGAGTAAGAAAGACTGGGATTTTTGACAAACTGGCGAAGCAGGCCAAGGACAAAATCTCTGATTTGAAGAAGGACAAGCCGAAGACCAACTAGTCATGAAGAAGACAGTCAAGTGTTCCAATACTTTGTACATCATTCGGCAACGGGATTCTGTAGCATATCACGTTACGTGATGGACGATTTTAAGCTGTGTGTATTTGTTACGATTGATATCATTGGACGCTGTAGATGTGTGGATTGATATCATTGGACGCTGTAGATGTGAGGATTGATGTGATTGGACGGCGTTGTGTATTACGCTCTGAGTGTGTGTGCAAGTCAATGCTGTTATCTCGGACGTCTGTCTAGCTGTGTGTCTATGTAACTGTGAGTTGAATACGTTCTCCTCAGGGCATTGTTTGTTTTCACTCGCTGCTGCAAACTGTATGACTACTTCACATCAAGGAGAACATAAACTGAACTACTGCACATTTAAGCGTACACAATGCTGGCTGAATACGTGGAAATGATTCTGTCATTGCTTGGTTTAATGTTATTGGAGTAGCTAAGGAATGATTTATTCCGATTTATGTTTCCAAACTGCCATTGTGTTGAATTGACGTAATTTTTGTACTCTTCGTTATGTTGAATGTGTTTTTTTATACTCGTAGAAGGTTGAGATCGTAATGTTAAAACTGGTTACAGTAATTTATGCAATTCTGCCATTCCTTGGATGTTATATTGATCACTTCCATGTGTAGAAAATTTATGTTGGGGTTTTTAGTTGCGTTCACAGCTTGTTTCGTAATTTTTGCAGAAATGCGCGTATAAATCGGGCCTGCATATCATGACAGAGCAAACCTTTTTACATGACAATGGCGCAATGTGGCCCCTTGGTGCTGACGTGCCGATACAAACAACTGAACATTAATACGTCGGCGGACAAATCTTTATTTTTTAAACGGAAAATATTTATCGAGCAGTATTAATCGTTGAGGCGTTAATGTGTCGCTAATCATTAAGGTTTGAATTCTGTTCAAAAAGGGATGCTTATAAAATGTTTGTGGATGGTTGGAAAGCCATATCTGCAGAAATTTTGATTAAAAGTGAAGCTCTTTGAGTTTACTTAATGGTGATAATTATATCAGGATTCTGTTTGTATCGCAAGCCTGTTAGATTTGTGAGTTAATTGTACGGAGTATATTATGACGGTAGTTAACTAATCTTGACCAGCGATGTAGCAATCGAATCAAACATACTTTCAGGCTTATGATCAAGTGCTGCTTTAAATATTTGCTGTTTGCTTTGTGTATTTCAGTGTCGTGCTAAGAGAAAGGTGTTGTTAACTGTTAGTCCCGTCTGCTTCTCTCTCTCTCTCTCTCTCTCTCTCTCTCTCTCTCTCTCTCTCTCTCTTTATCTGTGTGTGAATCACTGCGTGTGTTTCTAGCTGTCTGTTTTGTGTATACTAGATGTTCTTTTGCCGTCACATTAAATAAATGGATGGTCTGAAATACTCAAGTACATAATGAAGCACAACAGGGGCGGTTCATAACAGAATTTAAATTTGATAATATGGTTGAAAGTTGTAGTGCTGGTAATATATTGATTTTTTCTCTTGTTACAATTGTCTATTGAAATTGCTTGAACATGAACATGTCAATAATGTTTCATCAGTATGAAAATCAGACATAATAATCAGCACATATGATATTTTTCTGAATTTTATTAGGCATTTAAATTTGTCTTCCGAGATTAAGAAATAAGATATAGGAAGAAGCATGCCTCCTGGGAAACCTGTCGGAAATAAACTGACGTGCTGCATTGTCTAATCATTGCATAGAATTCTTATCTACATTAGCTATCAATAGATTAACGGTTCAGATACCACTCCAGACCGTACATTGTTTAGTTAATGTTGCTGTGTAAATCGTGTAAAGCTATTTATGTTTCATGCATATTGGTTGTATAAATCTGATGTTGTATGTGTAATTGTTGTTCTTCAGTATGCGTATTATGATACGGTGTTGTCAAGTATTCGTAACTATTGACTCTCTTCTTTCTGTATTGCTTTCAGCTCAGTTTATTTCAATGATTGATGTTTTTTTGTTCGTAGAATTTTGATCAACTCTAATTTTCATACAATATTATGCAGATTGACTTGCACATCAGTTGAATGTTGATTACATTGTTTGTTGTGGTTGAGATTTGTATGCTTGGACTCGAGTTGATATTCTACGCAATTATTTTATCATTAGTATAAATTCATCATTAACATTTTAGTAGATCACTTTGTTCCTTGTCAGTAAGGGTTACACATAATTGAAATTACAATTGAGCATGTAACTTTTTGTACTCTATTATAAAATGTGATGCAAAATCTAGAAGCATATCTAGGTGTCTACTCACTTAAAGCTCAATCAAAGGGATTTAATAATGCAATCTCATTAATTGAGATAGATCAGACTGACTAAGTTTGGTTGATCTCTCTAAGATTAATTAAATTGACTTCGATTAATTAATATCAGTTAGATTAATTAAGCTTACTAAGATTAATTAATCTTGAATAAATTTACTAAGATTGGTTCAGTTGAGTCTGAATCATGATTTGCAAAAACTTGATTTGTCAGATTTGTGCAAAAGTAGTTTCACGATATAGTTCTTTTCTTCACTTTTTATGATCATTCAACGGCTATGATTCAACATAATATATGTCGGCATATATGTTGAATAATTTACAGAATTTCTCTTCTCTGCTTCCTAGTTAACATATCTCGTATAAAATATTTCTGTTTTTTTTGAAGTGCACGAAAAACAATCTTGCTTAGCTGAAACTTTCTTGAATTTATTGGATTGTCTTTATATTTGTAAACTCTATTTTCTGCCTGTTTTTGTGTAAAACTAGGGTTGTATATGTTTTGTTTTCTTGGTTGAGTGTACGATAAGATTGGACGATGTAATGAATACAGGTTGATTCTGCTCAATAGGGGGGTTTTCTATTTGATTTGATTAAGGCAGCATGATCATTTGCTACTTCGTATCGTTGTTGTTGTTGCTGTTGTTGGTGTTGCTCTTCCTGTATAGATTAACAGTGAATCTATTCGTTGTACTTGTTGTACTTTAATGTTAGCTTCTTAACTTGACTAATTAAAACTTGTATACTATTATAGATGTATCAAAAGTTGTAACGTGAAAAGTTAATATGTTGTCACGGTATAGTAGCTTAGTAAAAGGTTTTGTATGTACACTAACGTGGGTTATAATTGGTAATCAGTATTGTTTCTATATGCACTAATATTCCTCTGATGATAAAACTCACGTTTGATGGTCCAGATCAGTATAGTAACAAGTTGAATTGCAATGAGAACAAAAGGTTACGTGGTAGAGTTTGATTCTAGTGAAGATGTACACAGGTGTTAAATGATTCATGACAAATCTTCAACTTAAACAGATTATTTCACCTGTGTTCTTGAATTTAATTTAGATTATAGAATCTATTTTAAAATGTATGCAAAATTGTAGAATGGCTACGATGTTGTCATCGTGCTGACGAATATTCATTGTATACACGAGTAACATAAATAAATTCAGCACATTGTTACAGTGATTTTTATCACTGTGACCTATTCAGACTATTTTATACGACAGAAATGATTATTGTCTCGATCACTTTCTCTATCAACGAAATAAAGTTCAAATGGTTTCAGATTTGAAAATTAAAAGATTAATTCAGATTATAAAATATAAGAATAAGATAAATTCAGATTAAAAAATGAAGTTCAAATGGTTTCAGATTTGATTTGAAATTCTCCACTATCTTCTCACCTGGTGTGACTTGTATACTGACGTGGCACATGGGCTGCGTTTAGTCGTTGCGTCGACAACTGCTATTTTATTCTAAAATCTGCGACTTTTGGTCGTTTTTCTCTGACCCTGAAGCACAGACAAGTCAAAAATGGGCCAGGATACAACATTATATGCTACAACCTTGTTATACTGCACAAATGATAGTTCATCATGCAGCATCATCATCATCATCATTACTTGGACGGCGGAACTTCTAGGTTTAAATCTATGACTTGCTAATAATTTTCCTATGTGTGCGAATAGCATAGATATTTCTCTATTCATTTCTGGTGTACAATCGTTGATGTTGCTGCGCCTCTGGCACCAGTGACTCGTTGTTGACCTTGACCTTGTTGCATGATCATCACGTGACGGCATCCAACACTCCAGTCTTGCCTTTCTCCAAGCTGTTCTACCACACTCGCTATCATCATCATCATCATCATCATCATCAGTGCTCAAAGGCAGGTCCTTGGTCCACACACTTTAACATGTAGTAATAACCAGTGGCGCCGATTTGTTAGAAAATGTGGTCGGGACATAACGACGTTTGCCCTGGCAAGCGGCGAGGGGGCGAATTT
>JAQFYQ010002397.1:0-11756 GCA_034694885.1 Buchholzia appendiculata
AATTCTCAACTAAATAAATGTTACTGTAGATTGTAGAATGAAGACATAAACAAGAGTACACAATATTAAATAACAAATATAGAGAAGTACGAGGCTGTCTTCTGCATTATTGTGTTTAATCCGTTGACTTTGAAAGAATGATCTGATGTTTCAGAGTACACTTCTCTAGAGTCCAGAACTGATTCCGGAGAGCAATTACCGCAGCAACTAGCCATTGCAAATAAAGTTACATTGGGTAACGTGATACATCATCATCACACGGTTAAACCGGCGCTAGAGAAATCCGAGTATCGCAGCATTGGTTCAAACAGTAAGTTCATCTCAAAGAATTACCATTGGAATAATTTTCCTGTGATCGTCAAGTTAATTTTATTTTTTGCTGAATGAATAATATACTTTCTAAAACTATTACCACAATCATTATCAATCGTAGTCAGCGTGATTAAATCATCATCATCACAATCCTAATTATATATATATGATCATGGTCATCATCATCATCATTATCATCATCGTCGTCGTCGTCGTTACGATATATTTTTCAGTACCATCATTTTGCCTGTAGTTTTCCCACATCGGTATTACTTAGACAGAACCAGACTTCATAGCCTTCAGGCTGAGTGTGATTGAGCAGATCGTTCTAATTCATAGACCATAGCAAAGCATGCATCACATGACAATTTTGGACATAATGCAAACGATTTTTAAAGCAATATTTTACAACTGAATTTCCATCCTGGCACAAACTTCACTCCTCACCTTGTTAAATCAGTGCAACACAAAACAACCCTTTCCTCTCACACGTTTCTCCACAAATTTATCTACATGTTTCTCCCCACGTTTTTCCCCCGCGTTTCTCCACAAGTTTCTCCCACAAGACCCCCATGTTTCTCCCCACGTTTCTCGGCATATTTATCATTAGGACTGGAATCACGGAATACAGGCTTAGTATACGCGGTGCTCTTGTCTGTTTCTGCGTAGGACCGTCTTCCGTGGATCGTAGTACAGGCAACAATGGGGCAGTCAGACACGGCTCCGTGACTTTGTTCAACTTTCTTTTC
Organism: Buchholzia appendiculata; assembly: GCA_034694885.1. Classification (NCBI taxonomy): domain Eukaryota; kingdom Metazoa; phylum Annelida; class Clitellata; order Enchytraeida; family Enchytraeidae; genus Buchholzia; species Buchholzia appendiculata. The sequence continues at coordinate 1,062 of JAQFYQ010002397.1, forward strand.
TTCTTTACTGTCTACAGCCTAGCAACCGTTTCTCTCACTCTAGTATGACGTCATCCGACATCATATCTTGAACCACGTAGAATGAAGTAAAGAACTGACAGTTTGCATCTGGCTGGGACAGCTGGACCCCAAGATACCGGATCATACCGGATCATACCGGTTCATAAAGGATCATACGGTACTCGAACCCTGAGGTGTTCGATATCCATCGTGAAAGTTGCTGCAATAATAAATCATCACAGTGTCCTACAACTTCGCGATTTAGGTTCATGACTTAAGTAGATATACAAGAATTTCAATCTTTGAGAGTACTGGGATTAAGCAGCAATGTATATTTAGCTTACTCTGATTCCGCTACTGCAAAGGCATGATAAAACCATTTCTAATCACAGCAAACTGTCTTGTTTTAACAGGACCGGTGTAGACACCAGAACATCGTAAATAATTATAAATTGTTTACTTAACCCTTTTCTGTGATCCTAAACATTTCTAATTTGTCAATATTTTACGTCTTTTAAATTGGTACGATTTGTTCTACATGTCCAACTCTCAAGCCGAATAAATAGAACAGATCCTGCAGTTCCCAAAAACGTATAGAATCTAGTTAAGTCAAGCATAGTTGTAACACCGAGATTTTTAACTTTCTGAAAGCAACTTAGCAACATGAGAATGAACATTGTGGCAGGGTTATAACTAACAGTACAATCATCGATATGATCTGAAAATCTGGACTGTAAAGTATGCGTTAGTTCCACTGCTAGTTGTGAATAATTGTTATCACAGGTTATCACGTCAGTTATAACCTGTTGATAGACGTTGTAGTACAAGACTTAACCCTGCATTGCCCAGTTATTACTGGTAGCCGATCTCCGAGAAGCATAACTTTAAACGCGGACCAGGTTCGGTCAATAGAATACTAAAGTTAAATCTGTGGTTATATAGCAGTGATCAAATAGAATATAGACCTAGTACCCTAGCAAAATCAATAGTTGTCAATTCAAACTTAATTACCCCCCCCCCGCCATAAGTTTAGGAGTACTTATTGCTGCTCTCATCTTACAATTTTGTTACGCAATCGTCTGGGGTGTAAATGTTGTGGGATAGATGCCCAGGCAAAGCTATGATATCAGAACCATTCAGTATCAGTTAGCTATGCGATCAGTTAACAAGGTGTAAAGTTGGTACTAGCTGTAAAACGGTTTAGTAGTAAACTGACGTGTTTATAAAGCACACTGGCCTCGGTTATGTGAACTTTGCACTACATCAGGCTGAAGGCTGTAGATGAAGAATTGGAGACCAGCGCCCAAGCGCATATCTGAACAGCTAGGCCCACAAGGCCCCACATATATAACCATTATATCTTGAATATGTCAACTACTTTACTTTATAATATTATTTTATGACTTAATGAGCAACTGCTACAACACTACTGAATGACTCAATTAGCAACTGCTAACGTTACTACTACCAAAATGCTATCGATTTATTATTTTTACAGCAAATCTTATTGTTTTTCTATCGTTATTGAATTTGTAATATAATGACTAATATAATTGCTATTTGATTAAAGTACAACAGATACTTTATGTTAATGTATTTGTTGAAATAATAAAATTTAATATTATTTGATTATCAGGTAACCAATTGATAAGTCATCTGAAGCAAAAATTGCACAGAATTTGTGGAACAAAATTCCAGCATAGTGTTATAGTAAACGGATTTCGTACCATTGCTGAACTACATATGTATCTGAATTGTCACACCTATTTGGTGATTGGTTCAATTTCAGTTTGGCGCTCATATGTCAATCTTTCATGATCTACTACTGTCAACGTTCTGCACTACTATATCTCCACATTATATCTCTACATTATTCTCCACAGCTGCCCTCAGGCTCATAAACAGGATTTCATTTCAGAGGGGGCTTTTGCCGTCCAAAAAATTGTCAATTATCTTATATCTACATTTAATTTAAGGGTAGTTTCCGGGAAGTTGTTCTGGCGAGCGGGAGGTGCGTGGAATCGACAAAAAACAATTGATGATGATGATGATAGTGCTCTGACCGAAGACAGGTCCTGGCGATGGTTACTTGTCTTACATATTACTACGCAAGACTTTTACCACCGATTCAATAGGCCAGATGAGCACAGGTGGGTGGCCAAAGGTCTTTCCCGTACAAAAAAACAATTGCCGAACATTTAAGAAAAATATTTAACTTGGGAGCGCTTGAACTTGTAACCACCACCCCCTCCCCCTTTACGGCTCTGGATATCCTGTATAGTAACATCAACTTCTGTAGGTGCATATACTGTAAGTTTGTATGCAAACATTGGATAGCATTTCAGATGCATAACTAGTTGTAATCCTCTCCTTGCAGTTTAAAGAGCAAAATAACTATGGACAAACAAAAAAGTATATTCAGAAATGTATTGTAAACAAAACAACAACAAAAATGTACAAGGTCATGCTCATATTCGTCTTGGACATGCATTCACACACACATCCACGCACACACAAACATACACACACAAACATACACACACGCACAACACACACATGCACACATCCCTACTCACACACACACACACACGCAAACATGCACACACACATGCACTAAAAAGTGATATTCAAAATACTGAAAACAAAACACTTTCAGAATACTGAAAGCTGGCAGTGAACTCATTCATGGACACAAGAAGTCACAAGCCAACAGAGTACTACAAGGCAACAACATGTTACATCATATATGGTTCAAATAAGCAGCAAGTACAAAACAGTCACATTTCAAATACATAAGAGCTTGAGAGTGCTTCTGCTCTCAGTACCGCGTGAAAAATCTTGGCGATGTCTAAACCAAGCTTACAGGAGGAAACTAGCTTGTAAAATGACTACAAAGATCACAATAAACAATTAAGATTAGAAACGGAAATAATATTGTAAAGTTACAACTTCCCATTACTGCAAACAATATACTGAGAAACACATTCTGGTGCCAGAATTAAATCAGTAAGATCTGCCCTGCTACAATCGGCTTGTTTAATAACTCAATCATCATCATCATCATCATTATCATCATTCCTTTTCACACGTCCAAACCATCTCTAACAACATCAGCCGCATCACATCTTAACTCTCACTTGCACAGATGAGCAGTCTGGCATCACGAAGGACAAAATTCTATTACAAATTTACAATTACTGCGCCAATTGCTCTTCTGATAGTAATAAAGCGTGCTAGACAAAAGATGAGAATGTTTTAGAGCAGGAAATATACTGTTGAAGTCTAAGCGAATGATTTTATGGTTTCATTCTAAGTAACACTTCAATCACCGTTAGGTCTACAGCTACAGGACATTTCACTTGTTCAGAAGCTATACAACATGGTACATAAAAATGCGCTAGCACAACTACAGCTCTTTACAATTAGGGTTTTGGCTACACATACATGCAGAATTTCATTAAAAGTCAGTATGAAGAAACTATGCATAATCAAACTGAAACCAAAAGTACAAAAATTAAAATTCCTCAATAAGTGCTCAGCAGGTTCATCAGCGCATCTGGCAAGTGTAAACAACACACAAAAACATCGGGTAATGCTAAAGACATGATTTAACAAATCTATTCACAAAACTACGCATTCCTATAACAATTAACATTTGACCTTATTAAAATTGAAGAGTTATCGTCATAAAAATCATTAATAAGCAGTAAAATCAATTCAAGCACATTAACCGAGCATTTAAATTTAAAAAAATAAGATTGAAGTATCATCATGAAAACCAAGCGCATCATATCCTAAAAAATTACAATACACTGGTCAATATCTCAAGTGTAATATAACAGCACACCAAATTAGTCTATTACAAATCAATCTACAACTGCATTGGTTCAGAGATCGGCATGCTATAGAACGCACAATGCAAATTTATTGCAGACCATTTTACTCATCTAGGAAATTAACAACACTTAGTAACAATTAATAAAAAGTAACAAAAAGTAAAACATTACAATGGCATCTTTCCTATTATAATTACATGGAATTCACACAATAATACTGTAATACATCACGCACTCTGCATCTCGCGTTACTAGATGCTCAATGCTCATAGTCTTAATGCAAGTTCTTGATATGATGCTCAAAAGCTCTGGCAAGAAACAAAAATATTTAATATCTCGGCTTCAAGAAATGCGTACCGTAATATCAATATTCACAATATCAATCTGAACCAAACATTGAGCTATGATCTTGCACCGACACTTCATTTGCTCAAAGAATAACTGAAAGGTTTGATAACGTAAATTCCAGACTAGATAAAAAAAATGAAAATGATGATAGCGGTGACGTTGATGATCACATAGACTCACTCGTTGTTCACAACAGCTGTGGATCATCTAATTCAACTACAGAGGCAAGTCAGCAATCAAGTCACTGGCAACCACATCACACATATCATTACAAATATCACTCAGATGCACACAGCTTAAACTAAACAAGAGAGCTTGTGTTGATATTAAATTGAGTAGACCGCTTTGTCGGTAGAGTTTGAACAGTTCAAGAGCTGCCACGAGTTGTTCAGGAAGTGGGCGGCTGCTCAGAGATTCGATGTACCATCAGGCATTCCATTATAAACCCTACCAATCACCTGAGAAATAAATCAGATAATATAATAATATTCAAATCACCTGAGAAATAAATAATTAACAAACAAATTGTAAACCAGTATAAACATCAATGATACACAAATACCTGTCAACAACAAAAATACCAACAAAAATTAGGAATCAAATTATCCCATCTGTCGATCCCTCTGAAATATCACTTCCAACAAAATCATTCACACGTATCACCTGAGTATGACACACACCCAACCTCACTTCAGCAGTGCCAGTGATGAAACCTAGTAGGAGCAATCATTGAACAAATTTAAATAAAATCAGCATTTATCTAACACATGATATCAATATCAATCAAACGCTGGGTCCTGTAAATTCCATCATACTGATGGTCATTAATTCCACGAATCGTAAATTGGTCAAAATAGACAGTAATCGATATGCTGAAAGGACATCAGTTCTTTGACAATTTGAAATACAACACGAGTTAAGAACCTTGTTAAGAACATTAATGTTCTTATATAATTATGAACCTTGGTAACATAACACAATAGGGAGGAAAATTAACAAGATTCAACAAAATCACAATTTATCGTCCAGCCTGGCATTGTCCACAATTAGCACTAGAGCTGATTAAAATAGATTGAATGCCGTTTTCATCTGTAATTAGAATCGTGGAAAAGCATGCTCAATGTGACCAAATTCTGCAGAGCATATGCATTTCAACATTTTGATTTTTTTTATTGAAGTAAAGTTTCACAGCCGAATGCCCTTCCTAATTCCATCTCTCGCCAACAAACCAATTAATCAACTACATATACTACAAAAAAAAACTATTCTAGTGTAGAACACTGTCATATGGCAACACAGCAGCATTTCACAATCAATCTGTGAGATGGCAAACTATTAAATAATTACAACATTGTGGCGACTGTAACTGGGTATTCCAGTAAAATGCTTGAACGTCACACGGATTACAGATTGCATTACCTTTATGACTACCTTACCTTCATGACTGCATGATTTCATCATCATTCATCCCATTAAACCTCTGAGAAGTAAGGAGTCTTATTCTAGCATCTTCCGCAGCTTTCTGGGCGTGAACCGTAGCAATCTGAGCATAAAGCAGCTTCTTCTTGCCAGCTTCTGCTTCAAGCTTAGCAAGACTTATCCGTCGCTCTAAGGCACACTGTTCTCGTTCCCATTCAAATCTTTCCTGCTTCATCTTCAAATCCATCTCCTTTTCTTCTAATTCTAAACGCAGCCTTCTCAACTGTAGCTTCCTCAACTCCTCAGCATCTTCAATCTGCTTCCTCTTTTCATTCCGTTCCATGTCCCTTATTTCATCTTCCTCCATGTGAATACTAGGGCCTGCCTCCGCGTCTTCCGATTCCGGCTACAAACACACAAGACAGCGTTTAGTACAATATAAACAGCCTACCATATAGCAAGCATCAGCATTGTATACTCAACTAACTTTAAACTATTTAATACTAAAATACTTTAGTGCATACATCAGCTGTACACAGAGTGAATTCAAGTAATTACACCTGCCATACATTGCTCAACCTTCAAAAAAGCAGAAATAATGACCTGCCATACATGAGCACTTGAAAGCATTAAAGAATTAAAGCATTGGTAGAACACATTAAAGCGATGAATAGATGCTCACCTGGGAGTACAACAGTGGGGAGAATAAGTAAAGGCAAAAGCCAAAGCAATGATGTATAAAAAAGAAAAATAATTACCTAAAATTAACAAATGGCTGTGAAATTTATCAAAAGGTAGAAATATTGGTTGCCTTGGACCTGCCTGCACACAGTCAACTGACATTTGGTACAATTGCGGGGTTGAGATTAATGAACTAGCCTCCACTAGTAGGGGGTGCGCTGATGAGGTGTGGGGCGAAATGCCACTGTTGCTATAATCTTCGAGAGGTGTAGGGAAAGGGAACAATATGACTACTAACACTTTACTATAACTGTTTAATATAGTTTGATATAATTTATTACCTAATTTAGAATGTCCTAGACAACAGCTTATAGTTGAGGGCCCTACTCAATCCGAGCCCATGCTCCCGTTACCTTACTCCTTCCTTGCTTGCTGCCGCCACGCAGGCCGAGCCCAAGGGGGCTCGCCTCCCTGGAAGTCCGTCCTCTCTCACTTCCTGGCAGCAACTCTCTCCACTACAGTTCATGCAATCCACAACAACAATCCACGCTTCTCACCTTCTACCAGTTAACGCCCATTAGTTGATCTCTATGCCAATCATCAAACCTACTCCACCCCTCACCTACAGCATCGCTCCTATCCCACACAATAATGAGAGAACCATAATTACTTAATATATGACATCATTTGCATCATCAACTCAACATTGAAGACCATCACGTCATTTTTCATGTTGCCATATATACACATTGAAGTTAAACTTTAAAATTATCAAATCTTAATCAAACAAACCTATTCAAAGAAGTAAAAAAGATAAGAACATTTCATGTTTTATAATCAAAGTGGGACATATACTTCATATATTGGAATGAATTTGATGCCACCATATTATCAATCTCAGACCAATGACAATACAGCTGGAGTAAAACAGAGAAAATCACAATCTATGATTGACACTCTTTCTTGCACCAACTTTTTAGTCCTTCAGTAATCTTTTGTGTTACTTGACTTCACCTTAAGTAATTCTAAAAATAGATCACAACAAAATTCAGATTTAGAAGCTGTAGACCAACAACTGAAAAACATCTTACAATCTTTGATGAACAGCCTAACAGTTCGGCATCCAAATCAATCTGAGTTTTGATGTTCGACAGAGTTGCACAGAGATCCCTCTGAGGCGTAACTTCAATGACAGGGACTGCCATGTCACTAGGTGATCCCTGATCAGGTCCCACCTGCATGCAAAACAGTACATACAGTAAGCATAAAACTTCTATGTTCAGTGAATACTGCCCCAGTGGTATCAGACTCCACATGTACTCCACACAGAATGAGCAAATTCCGCGTGACCCCTTGCCAGATTTGTACGTAACAACATAAAGGATGACTCTGATTGCTTGAAGGTTAGAACTATTGATAAAACTTCCAGTAGAGCATGCACAAAAAACATTTACAATAGACCCACCAGCATGTTCCTCTAGGTGCTCGACAAGGCAAGCAGCGAGACCAATGGCGCCAGGAAGGGCATCCATCTGTAAAACTTTTATTAGACAAAAATCCAAAATATCATACGCATATGCTTTACAATTCTCTCCTCATTACAGAGGGGCACATTTTGGTAACACAGAAACCACTTTAAATAATTATCCCTAGTACTAATTATCCCCAGTGCTAATTATCCCTAGGGCTAATTATGGACAATCAAGTCTGTGCAATGAATGACGATGATGATGAATTAAATAAGAATAAATAGAAAATAGTTTATTAGCAAGCAACTTAAACACATGTAGCAAGTCATACAATAAATCACATATTAAACACATCTAGCAAGCCATACAATAAAGCATGTGTCAATAATTAATAGAAAAGCATGACGTAATGCTGCTTAAATAATGTATGATACTGTTAATAATCATCATCATCATCATCTAGCTCCATGGGCTTGCAGCCCGTTGGTGCCAATGCAGTATCCACTAACTTTTTCCACTCCGCTCTGTTCGGTGCTGTGTGGAATAAGGACATATCTTTTTTCCCACTCAATGATGTCATTCATCACACCAAGCATCACGTTCTTTATTGCTGTTGTCTTCCATTCTAGCTATGTGGCCAAACATTCTCAATTTCCTCTCCATTACCTTTTGCAGCAAGTTTCTTTTCTGGTTCACTCTCTCTCTCTCTAAGTTCTGCGCAACTTCTACACTCGTAATTGTCTGCTTGTAGTTATAATTATTCTGAGTATTCTCATGTAGCAGTACATTTCAAATGCAAGCGGCTTGTCTCTATCCGCTTTTTCAAAATCCACGTCTCACAGGCGTAGGTGGCCACGCTCGTATCACATGTTCTCAAGAGGTCAAGCTTTGTGTCCAATTTAATTCCTTTATTCTTCAAGATGGTGTTGAAGCCCGCCATTACTCCCTTCGCTTTAGAGATTCTTGCCCTTATATCTTTCCCGCAATCGTTATCCCAGGTTAGCAAGCTTCCAATGTACATACGCAACTCTTCCATATTTTCCACTTCTTTGTTATCTATCACGAGATTTCTGCCGATGTCTGCTTTACCAAAGACATTTGTTTTGTTTTGTCCATGTTGATCTTCAGTCTCGCCTGCTTTCCCCTATCATTTTCCCTAGTCATTCAGCTTAAGGGCTTTGAAATCTATACGACACATGTAAATAGGATTCCTAAACCAAAAATTATCCGAGAGAGGATTCCTAAACCAAAAATTATCCGAAAAAAATATTCCTAAAACAAAATTATCCGAGAGAGGATTCCTAAACCAAAAATTATCCGAGAGAGGATTCCTAAACCAAAAATTATCCGAGAGAGGATTCTAAAATTATCCGAAAACTAAACCTAAAACTAAACCTAAAATTATCCGAAAGTTAAAAAAAGATTTTCCAGCTTTAAATCATAATTGAGCTCAGATGACGAGTTTTGAAGACAATTGAAAATATCTTGATCTTAATTAATTATTTAACAGAATAAGTTCCGTTATAAAAGTAATCGTTAAGACCGACAAACCAACAATCTATCCAAACGATCGTTCCTGACCGCTTCGGACCTAATGAAAGCTGACATGATGTATTATAAGTAAATCTCTTACTTGTGTTTTCATGAGTGTCCCAGGAACAAGGACATCATTTCTTGTATCCAGACTAGCGACGAAAGGAGGAAAGATCAACGTTCTGCTGACTCGTAGCAATGTCAGTATGGTAAAGCAAATAATAAATCCCACCAGACCTGCCACCCAACCATACTCCAGCAAATAGTAGTCTGCCAAACTCCAGACACCTCTCCAATAGGACATTGCCAACGCTCCATAGGCATAGAGGTAAACCCGTGTCACTATAATATACAAGGCGTCTTTGTCGCGCGACAAATGTCGATCAATGAAAGGTGAAGTTAGATATCCTATGATTGTGCAAGCTCCGATCGCAGTAATTACCCAGTAGTTTAGTGGCTCGTCGCCTGGGAAAATGTAGACTCCCAAAAGATCCCAGATACCTCTCCAGTAGAAGATCATGGAGGGAAAGAACACGAACGTGCAGAGCGCGGAGTCGGCCAACCTCCAGTGCCAAATACTTTTGAGAATTTCCATTTTCTTGCTTGGAAATTCGCGACGTTTGGCATTCGTGAATTTAAATTAATCTCCAATTATACGATAGCGCTGGTTTGTATTTGTCCATCACAGTTAGAAATTCCTTTATACTGTGCATCATTTCATATTTACAATTGATATTCATTTTTTACGTATCTACTTTCCTCCAAGAGAAATTAATATATTTGTGCATCATCACTGAAAGATAGCTAAGCAAAATCTGACGTCTTCGATATAGACTTCATTCTGTGGCTCAGTTCTTGTAGCGCTGAACATTATTATCTTCTAATTGGTGTAATTGGAAAGCCCTGCAAGGCTTGTGTTATCTGCATAGCATGATCTTTACTGTACAAGGTTGTTCGTTCGCGCATACTGCAACAAGTGCATAATATCGTCCTTCTTTCTAACAGTTTTGTACAACACTGAAAGATAACAACTGTTCAATAGATAACAAATGTCTCATATGTTCCACGTTTATCTGTGTAAGAAACGATTCAATGTCTTAACTGTTCAGTTATCTCTCAGCTTTAAACGTTGTCACCGACTTACGAGTAAAGCTAATTAAAAGTCACCGATGATAATTAGTTACTCGATGCTCTGACTGAAGGTGTACAGTAGCCAGGCTCAGTGAAGACTTCTTGTAATCACCAGGCCGTTGTTGACAGGCAATCCTCTTGTTTCACTGTCCCTTCATTACGTCGACACAAATGCTAGCGTGAAACAGTGGGCCGATACCGAAATGTAAGTCACTTTGTATGTAGCGCCAGAGTTCAGAGTTCAGCTTCTGTTATCAGGCGACTGGTTGTGAGTTGTT
>JAQFYQ010002398.1:0-11756 GCA_034694885.1 Buchholzia appendiculata
GCGCCGCCCCAGTGAGTTTACTCTGACTGTTAACTATAGGTTTCGATTTTCTTCCGAGCGTCATTTGCCGCGCCGCGCCGCGTCGCGCCGCGCCGCGCCGCGCTAGTGAGTTTTGGGCTTAAAAGTGCACCTTACATACATACATACATTGGCATAAATCTAATTGTAAAAGTTTGGACAAAGACAATTAAACTGTTATAAACAATTCTGAATAATGATCGTCATCCCTGTCTTCGGATTTCTAAAACATCAATAAAATATACGTCGTGATGCATATTAGACTATATGTTAGGATTATATTTTGAATTTCCCTTGAGTATCGAAAAAGGGAGCAAAACAATTCGTTAAATCTGAAAATTTTGAAGTAGAACAAAATGAAGCAGTGAAAATAAGAATTTAATGAGTAAACGCATAGTCAAAATGTAGGCTGAAATAAGTCGCTTGTCGGTTCGACTCTGATTCAAATTCCGAATGAGATACGTGGAATTCAGTTAGTGATAACTTGTGACAGTATACGTATGCGAGCGGAAATGAATTTTCATATCAACACCGAAGTGTAGACAAGCAGTGCTCGAATTGTAGAGAAATGGGAGGGTGAAAATATTTTCGGTTTGCAATCTACGTATTTTAGCTTCTTATAAAGTATATTCGTAATATTTTTCTCCAAACATTTTACCAACTTTGAAGAAAATGTATATAGTTTGGTTCGAAATTGACCCCCAGTGAGTCCAAAGAGCTTTGAGCTGATAAGGGAGGGGGGTCAGAAGTTCAAACTCTGTTATTTAGATATATCTATCACATCGTTTTGAATCAATGCATCTGTTAGTGCAATTACTTTGTTTGGTTATTACGTTTAACTAAATTGATTTTTTTTTAAATTGGAGTCAGCAAAAATAGACAATTCTTTCATGTTTTGTTTTGAGGTTTAAAATCTTAACTACTGAGTAAATTACTTATTTTATTCAATCTTGGACTTCTTTATGGACTGAGCAAAGCTTTATTTACAGAATTTACGTTTGGTTATGTGAAAATTTGCGAGAGACTTCTTTTGGAGTTTTCTTTCATCTCTTGCTTCTTTGTCTCGTGCCTTTGTTTTCTTTCTCTTTGTTTTAATTTAATAGAAGCGAGTATGAAAGGCATAAAAATAATTGTTCAGTGCTGCTATACAAAGCGAAGCAAACAACCTATCGCGTATTTCTCCCATCGCACGCGAATTGAATGCCACTTTTCACGCGTTGTTCTCGTCATTAAATGAAGACTTCGTGCAGCAGTACTATGTTATTGACAAATTTATCACTTTCTATAATATTTTCAATTATTATCCTTGATTTATGTTTGAGTAATGAATTTTGAAATGTATGATGGATTACTTGCACTTATGCAATTCTTGTTCTCATTGTGCAGAACTTGAAGAATAACAGATTTCACTGATCTATATTCATAATTTTACGGATCTATAGACTACGTCATAATTTGACAGATTGATTTTTATAGATATTGAATCTGGATTCCGATAAACTTTTTGTACAAGTTCACTGTACACTGTACAGTGAACAGTTTTGAACTTACAAGATCCACAGTTCGAGATATCTGCAATATCAATTCTTTCAAACTGACCAAATGCGGAAATCTTATTATCGGTCACGAACAGGCCTGCCATGGATTTGACTTTCCATTCCGTAAGCTTTGCTGTTCTTCCGGATCGCTTAGATTCTACATGTCTTTGGTGAAAATCTTCTAAACGTATTTCAAACACGTACTTGCTGCTCTCTCTTCGATTAGAAGCCAGCGCTTGCTGATAAGCATTCATCGACTTCTTCACTTTCACTTTGCGTACACTATATACAGACACAGTACTCACTCAACGTGCACATGATTTACACACTAGATGCCGTCAGAGTACTCAATATCTAGCTGCACATATATACATTAGTGTGCCTAGATGACGTCACAGAATTCGCTATCAATTTATATCAGTATTAACGAAGCAAGGTTAACTTTAGATTAGAGATAATCTTACCTCAAGTCATGTGAAATTCAATAAGAAATGGCATCTAATTACATCATTTTGACGTAATTTGCAGATTCAAAGTTAATACTTACCTTGCAATATTTCAACGACCAGATGGACTAGATGGACATATTGTGCACGAAAATGACCAGCTTTAACAGGACATACTAATGGGCGCTATAAAATTTCGAGAAACTCCAAGGCCTTTGTGTGGAAGGATAAATCAATACAAAAATCGAAAATTGATGAAGTTTAGATAACTTTTGAAAATATTCAGCGACGAAGTTTCTAATTATCACATTTTAGAACAATTAAATTGGGTGTAAATAATTTTTGAGATCTTAAGATTGACTCTACGATCTTGAAGTATGTTTAGAATACCGTAAAGGTTTCATCTATCAAAAGCGTTCCTAATGTCAACTACAGTTACATTAACAGTGCTCAAATGATGAGAAAAATATTTTATCACATTTTGTACTACTTGTAAAGAGTCAAGACACCCCAGACCCTTTTTTGAAGCCAAATTGTCTGTTAGAGGAAGAGGCAATGTAGGCCAGGCAGCAGACAATATTCAAACATTTTTGAGATCAGTGGATTAATAGAAATACCTCTGAATTCATCAGCATTTACATGAAGTTTATTTCCCTCAAATTTGGGAATTGGGATGGTGACCTCCCAACTTGAAGTCTTCGAGAACATACCCAGCTTTCAAGAAAATATTGAACAGAGTTGGTAGAATATTATATGATCAAATTATATACCGCGCTGAATTGAGTATTGATGACAGTTTCTATTATTACTTTGTGTACCATTGGTGACATTTATGTCATTGATAACGTAATTTATGACTGTAATTTATACTATCACCTGTCACTAACAACGGCAAAACACGAAAGATTGTCACTGATGCTGGCTTGTCACCAATGATAGCCAGCTTAACAAGCATTGCCTGTCACATTTGCTGACTGTAGGAATGTGTCTGATTATTTATAATTTGCCTTATTATTACATTTTGCGTGAAAAAATGTTACACGTGGGCCTATATATGACATTTATTTGCACAAAGCAGAAGGTGAACAATATATTAAATACCAAAGCAAACAGTCAATTATATGAGCTATACACTCTTCTCTTCTAGAATCAATATCATTATTAAATTTTGTATTATTTATACACGCACACTAATAATACATTGGAGTGTAAATAAATTGCTATATCTTTGCACGATTTATACTGTGCAAACTGGTATCTGGCATGTCTATGATTTGTCAGAGGTGGTGACAGCTGGGTAAAGCTTCAAAGAATATTTTAGCTTTTGAATCTAAAAGTTGACGCCACAAATGAACTGATTGAGTGAACCGTGTACGGATATGAACGGCTTAATCTCATGTCTGGCGTGTCTCATGAGCTAGGTTCTGAAAATTAGTTCTAAACGTCGGTCTATAATTTTGATTGTTAACTTCGCTTCTAGACGCAATATCATTGTTCATAAGTCATAGGTCGAAAGAATCGGTGTGCGAAGTCATCAGATGGTAGCCAGCACATGACCTGCTTTTGGGCTGAACAGTATCATCATCTTCATCATCATACAAATCCATTATCATCATACCTTCATTATCATCATCGTCATCATCATCATCATCATCATCATCATCATCATCATCATCATCATAATAATAATAATACTGTACTATCATATCATCATATCATCGTACCTGTTCATACGATCACATAACACAATAGGTTGTCGCTCGTTCATCTCTTTTTTTTATAACGAGCCAATGCCCCAACTTATTCAGAAATAGCATTAAGATTTCAGCCAGTCTATTTTCGCTGTGTAAAGCCGTGTTCAACACTACTTTATTTTTGCTAAATTACAACTTTTTTCTCTCGCAGCTTTACCATAATGTTCTTGTTTTATCCCAAAGTTCTTGTTTATCCTAATGTTCTTGTTTTCTACGCTTCAGTTGTCACACCGAACCAGACTGACTGTCAGCAGACCCGGCCGATCGTGTTAACGAACCGGACCGGGTACCTCGCCAGTCTGACTTCCCTCGAGACGGGCTGCGGGACGGCCGACACGCCTTGGTCCGTCGAAGCGCTTCCAGGACAGCGCATTAACCTCACCCTCTTCGATTTCTCCCTCGATACCGTCCGGGCGTACGAGCCGCCGAGCGTTGAGGACACCCGGGCGTGCAGGGTTTACGCCACCATCAAGGAGCGACACGGTGGGGCAGGAGGGGAGGGAGAGACGGGCAGGGGAGTTGCGGGTCGGGGGTCTGGGGGAAAGAGCATGACTGTCTGCGGGGGTGAGATGAGGAGCAGGACGGTTCATGTCACCAAAGAGAACGTCGTACAAGTTCGGTTCATTCACAATCCGTCGCCATTGAACACGGCCAGCTTCATCATCAAATATGAAAGTAGGTTCTCAATGCTTTGTAAATCTTTTACTATTACTGTGTGGATTTATTGAATGCATTTATCTAATCGTTCGAGCTATTAATTCTGTGTACACTTTCATGATCAGAAATCAGTATGTAGCATTCGTTAATATGCGTATTACTTGCACCCTAAAAACTGCTTACTTGGTATCGTGGAAGGTCTAAAATTGTTCATTAATCTCTGCTTAGCTTGTAATGATTATTTGTACTTCGAACATTTCTTTATTTTGCTTAATAAATTGTGAAAAATATCGGACCAAAATAACATGGCTCGAAGAGAGACAGAAGATGTATCCTCGCTGTCCCTGCAGAGAAGCAACGTTGGGACAAGGAAGTTCCAATGTAGGGAGCATCTGAGCAGAATCTAGGAACATTTTTGGGAGGGGGGCACTAAAACCATATCATAGTTCTCACTTTACATAAAAACTGAATAATTCTCCGACTGATTCATTGACCACTACACATGAGCATAATAATATAGGCGTATACGTAAATGATTTACCTCATTATTTGCTAGGACAAAAACTCGATTCTCTCAATGAACATGAATTTTGATGAGTATTTTATGAATGCTAAAATTTCCAACCGTAATGGAGTCCTGATCAAGAAAAAAAACAGTTTCATAGTAAATGGTATAAGAGTATATCACTTTAAAACGTAGCTCGGTAATAAAACGGAATTGTTTAAAGTGATTACGCTGAAAGGAATAAAAATTAATTCGACATAAAAGTCACAAAACTAAATTTAAACTCGAAATATTTGTGAGAATTGAATCAGTTGGAATCATTGGAAATTGCAAAAGCATAAATCGACACAATATCAGTACAGAATGAAAGGCAAATGATAAATTTTAAAAAATTCTATGGCAATACCAAAATGAATTCGAAACCGTAAAATACGGAGATCATTTGGAAATTGGTATATGCAGAAAAGTTTTTCAACCATTTCATATTTAAATCTGTTGACAGTTATGAAAAACATGCTTATTAAAAAAAATATTTGACAAAATATATTTTTCAAAGGTGGATTATTTTAGAATTATTGAAAATACATTCCTGTAAAATGTTGTACTATGAGCATTTTGCAAAGTTCAGTTCCCACTAGAACCTCTCATTCTCAAAGAACACGTTCCTCAGTTTTGTGCAAAAGTGCATCTCACGTCCAGAGTTTACTATCGTGATAAATGCACTTCATTACTTCAGGTAAACGGGAGAAGTTGAAAATGTAATTTCAGCGAAAGAGGTGACTGTTACACTTTTGTCGCTTTCAATCTATTTCAATTACGCAACTTCAAGGAACATCTATCATCTCAATTGCTGATGAAAGAATTCGCTAGAGACGCATTGAGCGTTCAACTTTCCTGCAGTCCCTCTCTATACAGCGCTTCCGCGCAGCGAGCAACTCTCTTCAAGACTAGTAATGATTATTGATGAACGCATTTCTTTAGTCTCCGTTCGGCTATAGAAAGAAACTGATTATTATCTGCTGAAAGAAATTAAGATAAAGTTTTTTTACCCTAAGGTGTGAGAAATGTAGTAAATGGATTGGCGGTTGCAGGATTTGTGTTTGTAAGCGGTGCGTTAATATTATTGATCAGTGGAGATAGAAAATTATTAATGGCGGGGTGGACAGGTTTGTTATTAGGGTCCGAACATTCAAAGGCTCCTTCGACCAGAGCCCGGGGAAGCATTCTCTCGATTCCCATGGTGATTTCCAGGGAGGCCCTTCTCTTTCCTACATGAGAATATAGAGCGATTGCGCCCACTCCCCTTAATGCACTCCACTAAATGCAATATTTTCCAATGTTGCCACACGTAATTCAGTAGGTCTTTGTGGAGCATGACGGTATAGACGATTAGACGTATCCTTAGTGGTTAAACTAAGTACGAGTGAA
Organism: Buchholzia appendiculata; assembly: GCA_034694885.1. Taxonomy (NCBI): domain Eukaryota; kingdom Metazoa; phylum Annelida; class Clitellata; order Enchytraeida; family Enchytraeidae; genus Buchholzia; species Buchholzia appendiculata. Next base: position 6,347 of record JAQFYQ010002398.1, read on the forward strand.
AGGAGGTACGTGGTTGCTTTCAGTCCTTCGAAGGGCAAGCGTCATTCGGGTGACAGTGGCACGGTGTCTATTCACAGTATACGAGGGTTCAATCAAGCAGACAGCATCAGGGTTCGAACAAACTTAAATGCGCTGAATCTTTTTCACGATCATCAAGGTCAACATTTAGATCTTTAGCAGGTATTAATTGATATACAAGAGCAGGAACAAGTGCAGTTACTTGACACAGCTTGAGTATATGGATCAGCTCCAAGTTGTTCAAGTCTGGTGAAAATACGCTGGCACTGCCCTACATCTTCTAAAGTGAGAATTAAATTGTACCTAATGCTATTTCACCTCCAAACGTTCATCCAGCTGTTGCTTTTTTCAATATTGATGAGTTTATATCTATCACTTGTAGATGTTGCGGGCCAGATGAATATTATTCATAATCTGTTGTACCCGTATTGTGCATTAATGTTGATCATCGTATCGCTAGTTCATACTGTCAATAATTGCAAATATTGTAACATGAAAATTTAAACAAATAAATAATTTCTATTTACAGACATACAAGAAGACGCAAAGGAATCTAATAATCAAATGAAATGTTTCCTATTGATATGATTGTTTTACGATGCACTTGTGAAGAACAGACATGCACAGTACAGTGCTAACTCTGTGGTAGAATGTCTCTAGTTTTAGGCTGTCCGGAGATGGCGGCACCTAGCGGTGGATGGATCAAGTATAATGATGACGTAGCTATTTCCGGTTGTCTAACATCGCCTCAGACCTGGCAGATGATGTGTCGGGGACATGTCTGGATTGGAGAGGCAGACAATTGCACAACCGGTTAGTTCCGACATTGCTATGTTGACTGATGGCTGTCATTTCGTTGATTATTTAGACTAATAAATTTTCGATTAATTTTTTATAAACTTTAATTATGTCTTTAATTATTATACTTTTGTTGACCTTCATTTCGTATTAAAATATAGCGAGGTTAACGATTAATGAATTATAATTTGTGAATTTAAACTGTTTGCTTTCGTCGAAGTCATTCATTTTTCGAAGACAAAATGCTACGACATTAGCGATTTAGACTTTTAGGCAAAATTTAAGTAAAATAGTGCTGTTAATAATGACCTGGAATTTGTACGTAACCTGTATGCTATAAATAGATTTAATATTATGTAGAATGACTTTGGAACAAAGATAGCAAAAACACACGACAACTTGTCAAAAGTCTCCCGGCATCAATTTATTTTCTCGTGTTGCAGTTCTGGCTCTAGCCGAAAGCGTGACGGAAACAAGCGGTGTCGTTCCTGTTTTTACTCTTTCACTGGGTGAGTAAGGAATCTGCACAATGATAATTATAAGGAAAAATGATGATAAGAAAGATGTAGTGATGTATTTAATCGAACGAAGGCATAGTGTGTAGCCTATACGTGCTGATGTGCCGTTAACAACCAATCTATTAATTAATCAAGATCAGAATCAGAAGCACAAAAGATTAATGGATAAATGAAAGAAAGGAGTTAAAGTTATAGAAATGATAATTAATTAAATACAAGTCGAACTACATGTATGACTTGTTTTGATTAATTAGTTATTTGATTCACGCAGGAAATAAATTATCACAAATCCGTATCTATTTGAGTTGTGATTTATTAAAGCTTGAATTGACGCTTATTCTACTTTAAAATTTCTTATAGGATATTATGATAGCGTTCTGTAAATTTCCAGTTTAGTACAGCACAGGCCTATAAGTCTGTAACAAAAAAGTCATTTTCGTGGAGACAGAATAACATGAAAAGGCACATGGTTATCATTATCATCATCTTCGTCATCATCATTATCATAATGATATTGGCATAATCGTCACTATCATTGCTATCGTCATCATAATTATTAATAATTCAAATTAATATATTATTAATAATATTAAATAATTCATCATTACTCATCATCATCGTGATCTTTGTCGCGATGTTTCATCACTGCATCATTATTAGTGATGAAGGATCATTGTGCCATCGTTTCCTCTGGACATTGGCGACTCAGTACAAAGCAAATAATCAACAAACAGCCTTTACCATTCTCGATCATCGTCGTCATCAGTGTAGAACTAACTCCCTTACGAATAGCATTTTGAAATTTACATTCAATGGAGAAAACACCGCATGACACATTTAAAACCGACGCTAAATGTATTAATTTCCACCCTTCAAGGTTGACATGTTTCTTCATTGCTAGTTCCATTGCTTGCACTTGCACGAACGTCTATCTTTGATTAGCGGGTAGCTCGACGTCATTACCGCTCGGCTTAATATGTATGCGTGCGCCGATAACGCTCGCGCTATTCGAGTTGATAGTTGGTTTGTGTTGTGTGCGTAATGTCAGGTCTGTCAGTGGTAATCATGGTCACACTGGCGCTTTCCATCTGGATCGTCATACTGGCTGTCGGCGTCGTGTGTCTCAAGAGGTATGCAAGACGTTGTACAGGGCAGTATATGTGCATGTGTATGCGTGTGTGTGTGTGTGTTTGTGTGTTTGCGTCCCTGTGTGTGTCTGTGTGTGTGTCTGTGTGTGTCTGTGTGTGTCTGTATTGTTGTGTGTGTCGTGTTGCAAGAGCATTCTATTAACATATGCTCGCTACTGTTAAGTTGACATCGGATTCCGTCGATGGTTGGACATTCTAACGCTAAAGTTTTCATTTACTTAATAAAAAAGAAATGAGTTCATAAAATATGAAGAGCTTAGATTAGAAGATTTAGCTAGAAAATATGTTAATTTAAAACACCTAAATGACTGAAATCAGTACTGAAATTTTCTACAACTAAATCATATATTATTTATATTTGCAAGTATTTTATAGCAAACATTAACCTGATATTTATTTATATGTTTGGTGAAGAACGCCTTCGTAAAGTTCGTAGTAATTTTGATTACAATTAACACCGACAGGAACCGAAGTTTGTGTTAAGAACACACCATGATGATGATGATTTGGTTTAAATTTAGTTTAAGCACAATATTTATGTCAGCATTGTCATACAAAAATGTTATTGTTATAATTATCGTAATTGAAATATTGTGTTTATTTGATACATAATTGAATGTTTGTAGTCTAATGCTTTTCATTACGCCGTTAATGACACCTTAGCGTCAGCGCAGTTCAATTAATCGATTCCTAGGATTCGAATATAAATAGAAATGGATTCAATTAGTTTATAAATATACAGCACCGACATTATTGCTATATACGAGAGATGGACATTCTGTACTTCGTCTTGCATGTATTGTGTTCTCAATTACAAAGCGTTCTGCATCTGGATTATTTTGCTTGACTAAAGCCGTCATTTGTATTGATATTTAACGCCTAGGAACTTAAATCATCACTTGTCAAAGTAACATATTTATTACTATATTTATTCTATATTTCCTTATTTTAATTTATTTTATATCAAACTTGTTTTTGTCCGTGGCGTATTTAACCATTGCAAAGCACTTTCAATTAGTTAGTCGCGCTAACCTAGCAATAATTATTACTCAGTTTGCTGCTGGTTGCTAGCTCGATAGGCCCCGGTCTCCCTAGTAGCCCTTCCAATTAGCAATTGTTATCTTTTGTAATTGTCTGCTTATGTAATGCTAACTTGTGTAAACGTTCGTGCTACATGAATGTGATGACTGTTGAAATGCTATTTGGATGAATTAAATACTACTACTACTACTACTGCTGCTGCTGCCATTTTGCTTCAAAATTTAAGCCTGTTGCCTGCTTCATCCTAGAATGTATAATACAACGAGCAGTAGGCCGAAATTTAAAAAAATACATGCTAATATATTCTTAGTCGGTTTGCACATAAATAAAAGCACAAATCTGGGGCAAAATGTCAGCATTAATAAATCAAATTGGGGATAACGTTTCTGTTGAAACATTCGACGATTTTCTATTCACTCAAAACTCTTCTCTAGCATTCCCGAGAACAACTTTGTCCAGATAACATTCAGTTCTGCACAAATGTGCACTAAAACTCCTGTGCACCGTTCGTGATTTGTCCGGACCCGTGCACTAATGTGCGTGCGTTAGTCGTCCGCTGCAATATAGGACTGTGTCAGAGGCGTAATTAGAAAAGAGGCTGCGAACAAGGTCTCTGGACTTTAAAGCTCATTAGCACATAGAGTAACTTGCGCGGAACGGAAGCGAAACGGTTTCTCTTCTCATTACTTCGCAACACATTTCCGAGTCACTTCGGCTGAAGAATTCGTACGAACAAGTGTTACGTATGGAATTTGCCCCTAGCAGCTGCACTGTTCACGATGAATACGTTATTTCAATAGCTGAAATGAACATTCGGTCGGTGAACTAACACTTGTTTAGAAATTTTCGGCACGCATTAATAGCTTTGGCCTTAGCTTTATTTTATTTTATCATAACTATTGTTGTGAAATTTTCAGATTTTAATTCTATATAACGTAATTAAAGTTCACCACCTTAACTAGTAAAGTATTGATTTAAATTGCTTTACTAATTGTAAGAGTTATACTCCATTCAAATGAGACATAAACTTTTAACTCAAGCACAAAATGTCAAGAAAAGAATATGACAATAACTCAAATTGTGAGATGGTACTTCACTTTTGAGAGTATTAAGCTCTTTACATGCGTTTACAGTTCAGACGTTTTGAATGTGAACGACAAGGTCTATAACTCAAATCATCATGGAAGGTGCTTGGTTTCTGACCATGGGGGGAGGGAAATTTTCCTGATGAGCTTGAGGAAGGTGGCGACCGGAATTATTCGCAACCAGCGAGCTGTGCGATGCAAAAAATGTTTCTTTTACTGCTTAGTATACACTTTTGTAAGCAAATTTTCAATATTGGGTCTAATCCCCCAATCCCCTGATAAACTCCGCTAGTGCTTATTATCTAACGATGGATTTAAATCACGATATCACGCTGTCTCCGTATCTCTGTATGGAGTCAATTAAATTATTATTATTCGAAGTGGAAGAAAGTGACGGCTTAGAACTTCTGTCTAAGCCACTGCTGTTGAAAGCTACTAGATTATATGCTAAAGTTTAGGTAATCAAAAATCAACGTTAAAAAGCACTTCGGTACTGAAGGACAAAGGTCTATTGAAAGCTTAAAGTTAAGGCTGATGAAAGCTAATGGTCACCGCTATAGGAATAATTATTAAAGGTTACCGTTGAAGCTAGGCAAATAATCCACATAATATGTGGATTATTTGCCTTTCACTTCACCCTCGAAAGAGGGATGCATTTGAGTCACTGCTAACTATAGAGTTTCAGAAGCACGAGCTACTGTCTACTTTAATATCTCAATAGCTTAGACATCGAGTACATATTATATACTCGATGTCTAAACTATTGAGATATTAAAGTAGACAGTAGCTCGTGCTTCTGAAA
>JAQFYQ010002399.1:0-11756 GCA_034694885.1 Buchholzia appendiculata
ATAGCTATTGCTACCGCTATATTTATGTGTTTGATTTTCTAAGTTATTTTCTTTGTGTTTTTCTGTTATGGTGAATACTCTTTTATTATACAATAAATAAACAGTGAAGTAATAGCAACCAACAGACTTTATAAGTCTGGAATAATGAGTCAGATTTTCTGTTTGTATTTGTACTACCATTGTCTTATGGTGAATTATATATTAATTTGCATATGTGTTCATTTTTCAGTTCACAACAATTTCAGTTAATTATTTAAAAATTATTTTACTTCTCATATGATGTTTTATATCCACACAGAACCACATTATAACTTCCATGAATAAAAAATAAATAGTCTCAAAATAAACCAATTATATAATTATTTAATGTTAATGTTAATTATTGAATGTTTAATAAATTTTCTATTCGAGGAACCTGACTATAGAATTAAAATGTGACTTTATTCTAGTGAACATTATTACTCAGCATGCTCTGATAATCACTGCAAAACAGAAGTCAGAAAGTGCACCCAGGAATATATTTCTTGAGATATGTGATGCACTAGCGGATGACAGAAATCACAAACCAGAAAGTTAAATGATGTACGATCAAGCCCAATATCCATGCCTGAAAATCAAATAAAGTAAGTCAATGCAATCAAAACCCGATGCAGACTTTAGTTGGCTCAAATATCCGAGAAATGACGAATTTCTGCAGCGTAGAGAAATATAAATGATGATGCTGAATATACCAATAGAATCAAGGCATTTTTACTACTATTCTGTGACTTTTAAACATTTGAATTGTCATCTATTAATCTTCGAGCATTTTACATATTGGCATGTCATTATTCTCTGGGTTTATAATTTTTCGGCGGTCTTATGTTTACATTTTTGTGTTTTGCATCTGTCATTTTATGACAGCCTCTTTCATTTTCAATCTACATAGGTGTTATCCATTAAGTCTAGATTTTGTCCTTATTCTTCTATTCTTCTTACCTCAGATAACGCTTCTTTATTACTCCACCTAAATAGGATTATGTATATCTTAGCTTGCATAGGCCAAACACGAGATCATAAATAACACTTTTATCCCAATTTTCTGTTTAGGCAATGGTATATCCACTAGCTGTGGCATAATAACGGCAAAGACTGAGACGCTAAAGTGAAAATATCGACAGCAGCAAACGAGCCGTCCGAATTAATATAGCACCAAAATGGCTTAAATTTAGTCCCAAATTTATTCAGTGCAATTTTATAGAATTTTAGTCATAATTCTTATGAATTTAGCATGCGAGTCTTATGTTTATGCCATTGTACAGAGCTGCTTATTATTATAGTAGAAAGCTACTGGTCATGATTTCTCATCAAATTGATCACATAACGACACCTGAAAATCAGTTACGATCACCATATTTAATTTAAATATATTATAATAGTAATATATATTTCACATATTATAGTCCACATTGACTTGAGCTGCTTTTTGAAATCACATTCAGCAGTTTCCAAAATTTTGCTGCTTATGTTTACGTTATGTGTCATCAATTCATGCGATATTTGATATGAGCCCCTGTTAACCATTCAATGTGACACGAGTCAAAATCGTAGTTAATTATTAAATTGATTAATCAATTAAAAGAGTGACGCCGAAACATTTCAACAACATACTGTGCTAGTCAGTTCATTTCATTATATACTATGGCTATATGCATCTGTAGATAATTTTTAATGATGATAATAAGTTGATTTGACCTTTGTGATTAGGACATCCATACATGCATATAATCTTTTCCGACGTTTTTGAAGCGTCTTACTGTCTCCCTCAAAATATTTTTTTTAAAATTCACCTTCACCATATATTGATATTTAGTTAACGAGTCTAAAATTCTCAATATATGATATTGATTACCACAAATCAAACATTCAGTCGTGTACCTGTGTTTCCGTAAGGCTTAGCGAAGAGGCAAGATCTTTACGTTCCTGTCCGACCACGTATTGGTTGGCGTCAAATGCCTCCTCCAATCGGACGAGTTGTGCTGGAGAGAAGGCGGTCCTTATGCGCTTAGGTTTGCGGTAATGTAAACAGGTAAACGGTGTGTTGGCGCCTGCAATCAGCAGATTAATAAATATAAAGCAAACATTAACCAGTTCATCAAACGGTTACAGTTCATCATAATATTATATACAGTTCAACTAACAGTTCAGCGTACAGTTCAACGTATATATAAAGTTCATCATGCAGTTCATTATGCAGCTCATAATAAAGTTCGTCATGCAAATCCTCATACAATACATTTCATTATACAGTCCATCATATAGTTCATCAGGCAGTTATTCATTCAGTTCATCACACAGTTCAACATACAATCATTATGCAATTCATCATACAGTTCATCATACAGTTCATCATACAGTTCATCATAAAGCTCAACATACAGTTCATCATACAATTCATCACGCAGCTCATATTGAAAGTTCACCGGAAGTAATCTTGAAAATTAAATTTTAATAACACAGTTAATCGGCTAAGATCAAAGAACTAGCCTATAGATTAAGTTACAACATTTCTTACCAGGAAATCTGTGACCCAAGAAGTCGTTCCCTCTACCGACCATGGCCGACCAGGGATACACGACATTCTGACGCTGCAGACTTTCTCCGGCACCGTGATTCCAAAGCATCGAGTTGAAATCCCTCGCCATGTGTCTGGCCGTGGGTAACCGATGTTCTCCAACAGAGGCCCCGGAAACCCTACCGGGCCCACCGACGTTTCCATGCCCACCGTTGGGGCCATGCATCGCAGCCGCTGCCGCAGCAGCCAGCAGGGCCGCATCGCCGAAACGATTCTGAAAACTGAGAGGGACCCTGGTCACATCGAAGGGAGAGTGTCCGCTGTAGATGCTCCCGCCGGAGGGAAAGGCGGTATGCTGCTTTCCCAACATTACAGCTGCCGCAAGAGCAGCATCCGGGTAATTGATTAATGGAAAAAGTGGGGGCATGCGCCCGGAGGTCGAGGCCGAATCCCGAGATTCCTTCGCTGAGTCACGTACTGGTTCATGGTGGCGAGGTGATGATGACGCTGGAGATTCCTCATACCGGTCATCATCTTCGTCCTTGCTGTTTGGTGTGTGGAGAACGGACGATGCCTGGATTCGGTCCGGACTGGGACTTCTGCGTCCAACGATCGATTCGATTGTAAAGGCCGTCGATTTCTTGATCGGTCCGGAGACTGACATCTCTGCGTTTGTTTCTGGAAAAATGGCTAAGTTTTAGTTCGTCCGAGAAATGTATTTTAAAGTACTTGACTAGAGGATTTGCTGACGAAACTCGTTGCAAGAGTTATGCAACGCGAGCCTAGCTATTCTATTTGATATCCGAGTATAATATGAGCTATGAGTTCCGAGTTTTCTGCAGATCGCCGTGGATAAGCAAAAATAAATAAAGTAAATTCAATTCACATGTAGGTTGAACATGGGATACTTAAATCTAAACACGACACAGTATGTTTTTCCATTATTTGAATGCAAATAACTCACCAGCTCTGATCCAATGAGTTATACGAGAAAAACACTTTCATATTTAATTGGCCTACAAGTTTTCACTGTATAATTTAGTATTGTTCGTGTTCAACGGACCTACTTTGTTTAATTTTTTACGCGGTGTCTTGAAAGAATGACGAACAACGTTAATATCTGTTTATTTATTTACTTGAAACCTCTAACACAGAGATGCCATGAAACTCATGGAAACAAATATATATATATACATAGCAGAATTTTGAATTATATTTCTCAGTATATCAATAAAAATTACAAAATTACGGAATGATAACCTGAACAAACAAAATTACAACAAAAATTACAACAAAGGTGATTACCTGAGAATGACTGATTAAGTCAGAATGATTGTGCTTGTCACTAAACATGAAAAGAATTATACACAGAATTTAAAACTAAAAGCCAGTACACATTGCTAAAGTAAATCAGTAAGTATTAATAAGTACAAAGTTGTGAATTAGATAGCTGATTAAACATAAAATAAATGACATGAACTAAGGCATTAAAAACCTAAAAAATCGTTGTTTTGTTGTGCTAGTTTTGAAAAACTGAAAACTTTGGCCTAGATAATTTCACAGTCGTCACAACTCAATTAATTGCTTCACTTTGTGATTCTATCATTTTATGTTTTGCACTTCTTTTCCGATTTTTGTACTTTAGTAATTAAGCTATCTCTTCGTCACTATTCTCTTCGTCACTATTTTAAATTATATTTGGAGGCAAGCACGGCAATTTTTAATTGCGTTTGAATGCTTCAACCATTTTTATTTTTCCTAGAACACTTGAAATTCTGGCGATGAGTTTGTTGCAAGTATGACATCCTTAATCTTTTAGTAAAGGACAACTAATTACTACAATCGTTTTTTCGTGTCAAGAGATCCATCACTTAATAAGATACTAAATCATCAAATCTTCGATTTTGTTGCTAACTTCTTATCCTTATGCAATTAGTTACATCGTGATGGATCGCGACAAAGATTAACAGCATCAAATATCAAATTGACATCAGTCAACTTTGTCTAAACTGACCCTAACGAGGGCCTAACCTGCTCGGTTCCCTATTATACATTAACAGCTGCAGCATGAACGGTCAGAAGGTAACCGGTCCCAGTTTGGATGGACATCGCTGCAAAACTCTGCGCCCACCGACACCGCTAGAACTCGCCGACCAATAGGAAGCAAGCTTCTCGCAGTCTCCAGATGTAGATGTGGCTCGCACACCTATTTGGCGGTCGCTATGACTCCTGCAGCAGTTGCTCTGCACCGACCGTCGAGAGCAATTAATTGAGACTAGCGAGGAGTGGGAATTGCAGCTCTGATGGGAGTGTAGTGTACTCACTGTACTGTCTTGTGTTCATTGAATTCTCCACGGAGAACAGATTAATGAGTTCATCAGCGAACGAGTAGTTCATCGGTGTAATTGACCAAGAAAAGCGAACTCACTCGTTTCAGTTACTCGATATGTAATCTTTAATACAGCTTGAAGCAAGACAGTAAACTCAAGAAATGAAGAATTGTGATAGAAACATCTCAGACCGGTGTCAACCAAAGATCACAAGATCAAACTTCAAATTTAAAATTTTAACTTTTTATTTATCACAGGAGCATGGAGCGTCATTGATCTCAATGTTTGTATGATTTAAATATCTTATGTCTTAAAACAACTCAAGCAATAGAATCTTCGGACTCTAAATAACATAATGCAGAGTGGTCTCAAAATCATATTGGATCAGCTGTCTTTTTCGTTTCCCGACAACATACGTGCTCTGGTTGGTTGAAAGCTTTGCCGTGATCTTGCCTGAAAAGTCGAGTATCACGCTGAAATTTACGAAAAACGTTTTTATCGAACATAGCAGTATCATTTCTGCTCCGCAAAAGTTTTTTCTTATTATAAGATCAAACTTGTATGTCACAGGAACTTCTCATATAATATTGTATACTATTGAAATTCAAGTATTAAGTGCCTATAATTCGCATCTTATTCCTCAATATAATACGGCTACTACTAAGGATTTATTTTCTCTGACGTTATTTTGATACGTGTTCGTTTGTCGATTAATTTTGACCCAGTACTTATTTATTTTCTGTGCATAATTTTGTCAATGTTGCATTGCATGATCGCAATAAAGATAACCGTAATTTGCTTCCAGCCTACATTATTGGGACAATCTAAATACGTTTTTGATTAAAAAAATAAAGCTGATCAGTTTAAACACATCGGTCAAATACACTCTTGTGGATCACAATAATTTTGCTTAAATAAGTATTGCATAGTATTCATGAATGAAGTATAATAATTATTTTTATAAGAAATAATCAAAAGTAACAAATTTTAAAAGAGCGCCGCAGCGAATGATGATCATAAGCAACTAGTACATTGCCATTATTGTCATGCCATATGTACATTTTGATGTATACACTGATCGCCAGATGTCGTACAATTCAGCTTATCACCGTAATTGGAGTTGCATTACCGCGAGTCCCACTGTGTCCCATTAAAGAATGCCGTGCGGTTGCCGCCGCGTCTATAGTTAATCCTGTCAATGCATTTCGACCTGCGCTATCTTCAAATCAATTATTGGTAGCGGCAACAGTTTTATTAGCCTTGTGAAGGAACGTCGCGTCGGTGTAACTTTATCATCGTTCATCATAGAGATAACGAGAGTCCAGCTGCAGGACCAGCTGTCAGGGCCAGCAGTCAGAGCCAGCAGTCAGGACCAGCAGTCAGGGCCAGCAGTCAAGGACCAGCAGCTCGGACCAGCAGTCAAGGACCAACAGTCAGGGCCAGCAGTCAGGGCCAGCAGTCAGGGCCAGCAGTCAGGGCCACCAGTCAGGGCTAGCAGTCAGGACCAGCAGTCAGGGCGACAATCAGGACTAGCAGTCAGGACCAGCAGTCAGGGTCAGCAGTCAGGGCCAGCAGTCAGGGCCAGCAGCTAGGGCCAGCAGTCAGGACCAGCAGTCAGGACCAGCAGTCAGGGTTAGCAGTCAGGGCCAGCAGTCAGGAATAGGGCCGGTGCAGTCAACTGCATGGCCAGAAGCCAGTCAGGACCAGTAGCCAGCCAGGATCGGCAGTCAGTCAGGACCCTGGCGAGCAGTCCGCCAGGACCAGCAGTCAGGACCAGAGCCAGCAGTTGTGTCGTGTAGTATATCTGCGGCGCTGGGAGTCAAGAGTGATCGGCGACGTTTCGCCCCGGGGCAAGGTGGTAGGCAGCCTCCAGTCTCTACTTAGTCCGAGATTACTTCATAATATAACGAAGTATGCTCGTTTATCGGAATCAATGAGGTCGTAAGCGAAATGTTTATAGTTAAAGAGAAAAAGATTAATGCGAATTGTTCGGTGTAGAATTCAGCATTCCGGTGTAATGTAGACCCTGGCGTTGTGTGTTGTAGAGGGGGGTTGTTCGACGTCATTGAGTCGGTGGCACTGGTCCTGGTTAACGCACTCGTGCTGTTGAGACTTAATTGATTTAGCATTTCTATATCTTTATATAATACATGAACAGAGCTTATCTGTTAATTTCATGCTTCGCTGTGCGCCGAGTTTAAGTACGTGCTGTTTGGATCACAACCGTTATGTTGTGTTCCATGTTGACGCCGTCTAATTGATCAAATTGAATCCATTCAAGATCCGCTGCTTGTTACTTCAAATTTTATTGCATGGATACATGATCCTTGTCTTCACAAGATGAAGTAGGAGCAAAAAGGATGAAAAGTAGCAATTATAAACCTTAATCGCATTTTCATATTTATTTATCGTTTGCCTCCTTTTTGCCTGGAGTAGTTTTAATCGATATTCACTCCGTACTGTTGAGTTTATGCGAATCTGATCAGCCTAGGCGCACCCAAGTAGGCAAGACTCAATGGCTCAGAAGTTGTGATCGATTTGTTTAAAGCTAATATTGCACCAGTCGTCCTGTCCGGAAGCGAACCTCGACTGGTTTGAACTGCAGTCTTGTAATTCTTGTTAATAACTCGTTTTCGTTAAATCTTTGGTCTTGCAGCAATTGCCAAATGAGACATGTGATGCAGTCCCATGTGACGGTTGATTAACATTGGCACTGTGACGCACCACAATCTAATCTCGGATTTTTCTCAGTTGACTTTAGGTAACGGATCCTTGGTGTTTAAAATTATTGGTGCCTCCAGAATGACGTCAATTCGAGGAAATGAAAATCATCTTTTTTGTTTTCTGTATCTCAGTGGGATATTGAACAAGAAAACTTCAGTTTTTTTTATTGACAGATCTCTGTGATAAAATGTGGCGAATAAAAAGAACCATGCCTAAGAAGAATCACCCTATGGCATGAATTTTATTTCCAACTGCTGCAGCGCTCGTTGAAATGACAAATACTCACGTGTTTATCAGCATAGTTTGCTTTTTATATCATTGGAAAGTTCCGTATCTATTTCAAATAGAATGAACCTTAGCAAGTCATTATGGCCTGCGCACACGCGTGTCTCGTGTGTGTGTGTCTGTAACTACAAGCTCAACCCCCACAACATCTTAATTAAACATTCACGCTTCACAGACAAGTCATAAATATTTATTATTTACGAAATACACTTCCCTCCGCCAACGGACGGTCAGTGGGGCAAATTTAAGGTATCGATGGAGTAAGTTGCGTAAACAGTGGCAACGGTTTCTTCCAGTCCGCGGTCAAGCAGCACGGTGTCAAGCTGCGCCGCTCGTGTCACGAGGCGCTGCGGTAGTACATCGTCTCAGTCACGCTTCGCTGGGATCTATGTATACCGGGGGTAGCGGGAAGATGGGAAGCACGATTTCAATGTACATTTATTAATGGTACCCGTCGAATATCGACAGTGCAATGGTTTCATAAATCTACAAAGACAAATTTCTCACATTTTGTAATCGCCAGCACATATAAGAGTTTGAAGATGGATGCCAGTCGTCGTTTGGCTGACGACTGTGCTTTGAATCATTCGATTGACACTGCGAGCCGTAAATGTCGATGCAGAGGTAAAAAATGCCTTTCAATATTTAGCAGCACTTTGAATTCCAACAGTAACGCCGACATGTGCAAGAAAAACAAAATAAATTGCATTAATTCTAATTGTTGCACGGGCCTAAAGCCCTTTAGCTATATCTATTGCTTTCTTTATTCATTTTCTTGTTAATTTGATTTCTCCATCTCATGTAAATCTTTTATTTCATAACATTTTAGGTGGTACCATCATTGGATGGACATTGGTATTATGCCCATTGAAGTGGCAGCCTATCCACATGTCAATCTCAATTAAGACATTATCGCACAGGTTCCCGGGTAGTAATGGACTTGTTTAATTACGACGCCAATTGTTGGGGGGGGGGGTGACTGGGGCAAAGCGCTTGTCAGTTTTTACACAGGGGGGAAGTGAACCAGGTAAAACATTGAATAATCAGAGAAATTAAAATCACGGCGATATTCTGAGCATCTGAGATAAGTATTTGTGTAATTTAAAAATCTGGAGTTTTGTTGGAATTGTAATGATTTGGCATGAACAGAAATATATCGTATTGAACTTATAAAACATTAAATAATTATTTGACTCGTGGACCAGAGTAAGTTCGGGAGAACAAATATGAACTTAAAACATAGGTAGTACAAACACAGAGAAAAATAGTTAGACAAATGATTAAAAGAGAAAACTTGATAGAAACTGTATCAACGATGAAACTTATCTCGCAGTTTCTAAAACTTTTGGTATATTCCACAGAAAATAGGTACCAGCAAAGATAAAAACAAATAGCAAAAAAGAAAATATATGTAGATTTAGTACACCAAAAATTTATTGGTAGCACAAATTTAAACAAAGAAAATTAATAAAACAAACAAGATGATCGATAGTCAACATAAATAGTATAATTATACATGTACAAATAGGTAGATCAGTAACAATCTCGCTAACGAATATCGATGTGCATTCGCCGACTGCATTCGGTTAAAATTGAAAGCGTTGGTGATGATTCTGGATTTGTTCTGCAAAATTTCTAATCGGAATTTTCAATAAAAAGTTATTTGCATTTTCAAAAACGACATTCTATTGCTTCCATTATATTTTCTACATTGTATAATTTTGTACTTTAGTTTCATTGATTGTTGATGATGAACACAATAACACACCATCGTCGTTAATAAATAAAGAAACATTTTCAGTTATCTGCATTGGTGTTATCTGCCTCTAACATTTCCACTTAATTTACAAAATAAAGCACGGCATATAAAGAGAGGCGAGAAATTGCTTAAAATGATCTTCAAACCATTCTCAAAATAATATCTACAAGTACCAATGTCCCCGAGCCATTTAATAAAATATATTACCGTATTTGTCACATGTGTGCCAGATTTTGTACACAGACTTATTTAATGATTTTATTTTGGTTTCCTGCGAGTTGATTCCCGTTCAAAAATTAGTAAGAAGTTTCGGAATTTTTGGTCCAAAATTCAAAAGTCGGGAAAGTGAGAGCTCTAGAGAATGGGCTAGGTCGGCACTCGGCTGAAAAATGAAGTCTGTGGCCTAAAATGTAAGTGGGGTGTTCAACCTCCTCCTAGGACCGTTTTCTCACACCAGTAGCTCGAATTTTTATTTCGGTATGTTGGTAAGCTTCATATTATGTCATATCTAATTCACTATAATATAATTATGTTTGGAGAAATAAAATCAAATAAAGCAAAATTACAAATTAAATTAAAATGGTGCACGGAGAACAATGTGCAAATACAATCTAAATTAAAGAAAATTTGTTTCACTTCGTTTCTATCCTAAATTCCCTTATCAAAATATAAGCTTATTACTATAACCTAAGCAAAACCTTATTCTAACGTCAAATCATACTTTAACCCTAACAATATTTATTGAAATGAAAATGACTCAAAGCTGCAATACTAAACCGAACTATACAATCTGCTTTGCAGTTATAAGTATTCTTAAACTTTTGATTGTGATACTCTACAGCATGACATGACAGAATTATCTTCCAATTTTATCTCTCGGTCAAAGGAAAAATGAATTGACGTTGATTTCGGCGTCGTAGACGAATACGCTTACTAATTACTATACTGAATCTCTGAGATATGAACTATTGCGTACATCCGGACTTCCTATTATCTACCCTACTTGATAACGGTCTTCAGCGCCCATGCATCTACCCAGGTATCTACATAGACTAAAGAAATGTTGTTGGATATTTGACGTGTCAGTTGTTCATAATAACAGTAATACTTACTGATCATTCTGAGATATCTCTTGGCCTACAGACAGGTCGATTGGTGCAACCGATGCAGGCAGCGGGCATGTTAGGCGCGGGTCGACAATTATTTTGTATTACTGTATATAGTAATATATGCGTTTACCGTTCATATTGCTCATTCGTTGGCGTCGCGCCGCTGCTGGTGACACCTGATTTCTGTCCAGAAGCAAGTCTGTCTAAGTTAAGCCTACATGCTGTTTAAACTTGTGACAAAAACGTTAGTTTCTATCAATAAATAATTGAAAGAAACGATTATTTGGTTATCATGAAAGCTGATGTTTTCACAGAATGTTGTATTTCCGTGTTCATATCAATGTTGTATAATAATTTAATACAGTCGAAAACGACAATAGTGGTTGATATTACAACCAATGTCGATATGTCAATAACACAGAAAGGGAGGCAAGACAAAGGTTGATTTAACGGCCTAACATTTACACATTTTAAATAAATCGTATGATGTTATATCCCAATGCAGATTACAGAAAGTTATAAAACTTATCTTATGGTTTATTTCAGGCAGTTTAACTATCAGGTATCTTTCATTTGAAAAGTTATTAATTTATGTTTTACAGTTTTTATTAACACATCAGTCCCAGTTTAATTTTCGTCTAATTGTTCTTAATTGTGTTTTTATATCGTCATTTCATTTCGAGTTATGCAGTCAGTAGCTGTTACGAATTCCTAGATATCTAATATAAAAATTACTTTAAGTTTGTGACAGCAAAACAATTAAATTTTATCAATAATCCTCAGAAATATATTATTCACCTTATTGTGATTATAAAATTGCAAAGCAAACAGTTCAGCACTAACAGAACCTGTCTCAGTTGCGCTAAACAGCTTGACTCAGTTTGTGGACACTGCTAGAGACACCTCTCTGGGGGGGGGGGGGGAGGCAGCTACGCGAGATATTTGTCTGCTGATGGACAGGTTTTGTCACGTTCAACACACACAACATTATCTAA
>JAQFYQ010002400.1:0-11755 GCA_034694885.1 Buchholzia appendiculata
ATATATTTATTTAATTTACCAGATGTTTGGTAGAAATACAAAAATATAAACAATTGCTATTACTTAATAATAAATCTTGTTTCACCCAAAATATAAAGCAACGCAAGATTGCTTTCAATGCGTAGAAACTTCCCAACGTTATACTCCATTTGAAGCACAGAAAATTTAGTCACTTTTCCTTCCGTCTGAAAGTATTTAAGATCACGATGTAATTAAGTGTTTAAAATTAACTGATAAGGTTTCGAATAAATGCTCTTTCATGTTCAGACGAGTGTGTGCGATAGTCGTAGGCGTTCATATGCAGAGTTCATTTACGACAAGCAGCTCCCAATCACGGGTGCAGCATGAAGCCCAAACCGCGACTCGAACCCGAGTCTCCTGCTTACGCGGCAAACGCCTTTACCGATAAATGGCCGTAGTAAGGGGGAGGTTTACATATTCATGATGTTTTGGGACATTTTCTTCAAAAAAGTCGTTTAAGATCTCAACTTCAAAATGATAATCAATTTGTTTTTGGCAGTCAACCCCTCCACAAAAATGAAATTATGGCTACGGGCCTGCATAGAACTTCGAGCCCCGCTCCACTCGTTCTTGAAACTTGAAAGTCATACATAAATATATACTTATACATACTTGAAACTTGAAAGTCATACATAAATATATACATACCTATCGTACAACATGTATTGCATAATTATGTATCTCCCTCTAGCGAATTTATGAAGTACCCTACAATAAGTTCATGCCAATTCGCTAGATGCCACCACACGATGTACACGATGATCCATGAACGCACGGGATCGTTACTTCTATCCATGAACTCACTTCTTATGATGGGCATCTTACTAAGAACCTACTTCTTTTTATTAAGCCACTTTCTTTTCATAATTGTACAAACCCTCTTAGAGGAATAATTCTTCTAAGAAAGTGACTCCCCCTAATTGGGTTATTTATCATTCGTACTTGAGCAACCTCATCACTTACCACAGCTCCTGGTTGAACTACTTACCTCTTCTAGTTATACCACTTACCTCTCCTAGTTGAACCACTTACCTCTCCTAGTTGAACCACTTAATTACCTCTTCAAGTTGAGCTACCTCTCATAGTTGAACCACTTACCTCTCCAAGTTGAGCGAGTTCCATGACGATCCAGACGGGCGCCTCGGAGCAGATGCCGATCAGCTGAACGATGTTTGGATGATGAAACTGCTCCATACTCTCTGAACCAAGCAATTTGAATTTTCAGTGCATAGATGATAAAAATGATAACCATTGTAAGTTATTTAAATATAATATACTCCATTTATGCCATCAAATATATCAT
Organism: Buchholzia appendiculata; assembly: GCA_034694885.1. Lineage (NCBI taxonomy): Eukaryota > Metazoa > Annelida > Clitellata > Enchytraeida > Enchytraeidae > Buchholzia > Buchholzia appendiculata. Next base: position 1,325 of record JAQFYQ010002400.1, read on the forward strand.
ATATCATATCTTTCTTCGACATGTGCAAGATGTATTGCCATTTGATATACTGCATATATACTGCAAAGCGTACATTGAATTTCAAAGTTACTGCACATCGTAAATAAGGTCTGAGTTAACAGGTGCTTAAATTAACAGATTTTTATGGTAAATATTCATAATTCTATCCATTTTGACGGTATCTGACTCTCACTCTCCTAATTGGCTTATGTTAGACAGGTAGATTTTAAAAAGCTGTCATGTCTTGAATTTTATTGTTTGATCATGAAAAATAAAAGTAGCGAATGCGTGTCAATTATTCTCTCTCCTAGCTGTCCAACGTACACCTGCGACAACTGTTGTCAAGGGTATTTCCACAAGTTGTATAAGAAAAGTCTATACCAATAAAAATGCAACTAAATATTAGAAAAACGATCTGTCAATATGTAGCCAAAGACATATATTTTAAACCATTGTTATATTATGGAATAATAATTTATTTCTTTCGTATTTTGATGTATATTCTATTAATTTATATTTCTCTGTGTAAATGTATCAGGTACATACGAGCTTCTTCCATCATCTTGTCCGCCATCTTGTACTCGTTCTCAAGCTTGCAAGTTTTGACAGCGACCCTAAGCGATCCACCGGACTACAACAACAACAAGGCAAATAGTATAACAATATACCTTCAATTGGAATATGTAAATAATAATCAAGTACCAAGTGTGTTTTGAATATTATCAATAATTTTAGGGGAAAGTATTATAAGTACTTTCAAAATAATGACGATCTGTCAAATAAACAACCACGTCCTAACGTTGATTAAAATATCACACATACAGTGCTCGAATTAAGGAAACCTCAGAGAAAGATAAATGTGGGTGATATTTTTTTCTGAAATTTGATCAACGATATTTTAGCTTTTCTACTAGTCGGGGGGGGGGGGGGGTTGCGCAACCCAGTGGGGGGCCTATAGTACAAATGAAGAGTAATCCGGGAATTACACAATCTGCATGGGGAGGCTATACCTCCTCCACCCGCCGGTATTTCTAGAACTGCATTCATCTTCCGTAATAAATAAAAACTTAAAATCATTTTCAATTTCCTTCGCAAATCAAACTTAACAGTTGAGATTCGTGGCTCTGAAAGTAAAACTGTTGGACTGGTATTTTCTTCTCGAATGAGCTGCAATATTAATTAGAAACGGCCGGGGAGGGGGGCTGGGATACCGGGGGGGGGAGGGGCTTGGAGGAATGGACTGAACTCAAATCAGAAGTTAGACATTTCTCTAAGTTTGAGTCTCGTAAGCTTAACTCAGAACGCCGACAAATCTCTATCACGAACACTTAACTCTCACTTGCAAGGCAAATAAAGGTGTTTGCTAATACGACACATGTGCAAATAGATGAAGTTATTAAGAGTATACTAAGAAATGTAAAAGCTTGTCTCATTTACTACGAATAAACACTGGGTGGTTATTAATAAGAGTAAGCCAGTACAAGTCTGATTCCTAACCCGTGCCGTGAGGGTGCCGACAAACACATCACCAAACTGCCCCACGCCCAGCAGATCTTCCAGTTCCAACCGGTTCCTATCGACCTCATAGAGACGACCTTGACACAAACATTCAACACGCAGTCATGACCTTCAAGGAGCAAACAAACTAGGCATAAACGACGTTCGGTTTTATAATCTGTCAACAAATTCGAGATTAGTAAAGAGTTGCGCGAAAGTGACTGCAGAGTTAAACATGCACAGTACCTGATGGTACTTCCTTCCTGTAGTACCTGGTGGTACCTTTAACTTAAGGTAGTACCTGGTGGTACTTCCTGTAGTACCACCAACTGTTTATGTTTACTCAGCCATCACTTTCGCCAAAACTTGTATGCCGTGACTTTTCTTTAGATTATAGTGTACAATTTAACAGTTTCCTGAAAAACGATAACTCATTAGACTAAGAGGCTCGTATCAGGGGCTGGGAGGGCTAAGCGGAGAAAAGCCCCATATATTTAAAAGAAAAAAAAACTCCAAAAGTTCCCCCTCTGGTCCAAGGAACGGAAGTTCAAAAAATTGTTCCTCCTTCTTGTCAAGCACCCAAATCAAATGGTCTAAAAGCTATGGTCAATAATACTAGCTTGTAGAGGGGACTAATTATAACAATTCTTTCAATATAATATTTAGTTCAATAGCATAAAAGTGCTCTGTACTGAAAGGAAACGGGGTGGAACTGGGAGAAATGGAATGAAACGGGGGGCGGAACGGGTAGAACTGGCGAAAGGGGGATGAAACGGGGTTGAATAGGGATGGAACGACGTTCAGGTCAATAGCGTTAACTGTTTACTGGAATGTACAAATCTCCGACATATAAATGTTGGTGTCGTAAGATTTTCAGGATTTATTATTTGCCAATCTTCAAATAACAGGATTTAAAAATCCTCGCTTCTCCAATCAAATGCACCCAGTACATTGCTTCATTGAGATGAACAGAATTTACTTGCAAAGCGACTTACGATTGGTCACCGATGAGATCATCGATTGGACGTCATTGATCTCAGCATAGTCGGACAAAGAAGCTAAAAATAGAATAGAAAAATAGAAATACAGTTAAATGAATCAATGATATCTACCATTATTGCAACAGTTTATCTACAAACTACAACCATTAAGATTGTGACGCTGCATTTGATTATATATAATCAAATGGAGGGTCACATACATTGTCATTGTAATATGATGATAATATAATAAAAATACATTGTCATTGTAATGTGATGATAATAATCATCACATTGCAATGACAATGTATTTTCTTATAGAATCTATTTTAATTACAGATATAACATTATCAAAAAATCTCCGACAACAACGAGTAATATAATTATAATCGATATGTTAATAACGATAATATGTAACAATCGATTTCCAGAATCAAGAGCATATTGTAGGTAATACGAGTCTTTCTATGAGGCTGTGAAATCCCCTGAGGGAGTCGACATCAATCAAATAACGATGTCGGTTACTCTGGCAAGCATCTGATGGACAGCGCTAACAAACACAAACTGAAGACGCAGATCACATTTTGTACAATTTACGTATGCTCGCTTCGCCGGTCTGTTATTCCAGAGGATTTATGTCCTATGATGGTCATTGCGGTATGACTATATGATAAATTAGCGAAGATCCTATTGAAAAGTGTATGATTCAATTTAGTTCAAGAAGACCAGCTGTTTTATAAATTAGATAACTAAGAGGGGATGAGGCAGGGGTGAGGAGAATGAAGTATAGAGGATAGGCGAAGAGGAAGCTATGAGTGAAGAGGAAGTTATGAGTGGATAAAATATGACCTTTTATTAACCATAGCGCGGACTCTTATCACCAATGTTTGTGGTGATCATGATGTTTTGACGATAACTCGTAATGTATTGAATATCCGGTTTAGAAGTTAAATGTGGAGAATGATAAAAATTTCATCTCTGAAAAATCATCGATAAATCTGTGACTGCGCTTGAATCAGAGTTAATTATTCCAAAGTACTACAAACTGATGAATGTTCTACCTGGAGAATGGATGAGGTAAGCCATTCCTTTGGAGGTCGTCGTGCAACGTTATTCCTGTGCTGAACAATGCATCCAATAAAAACTTGAATGCGCAAATTACAAAAACTCTTACTCTTCCAGCTTTAAAGTACTCTATGTTCTGTCTCTACAGCAATGTGTAGTTTGACTTTATTTCACACTGAAGTTTCTCTCTTCACTTCACTCTGTACAACTTGCATCCTGTCAGGTCCCTTTTGAACGACGGGGTTGCTTGTTTCTCAGACGAAATTAAGCAGTCCTTGTTGGTTGCAAGGCGAACGTCTATTCTCGAATGAAGTTGCTCATTCTACGATGTTCTTAGATTAATGATCTGAATCATATTTGACTATTATCATTGGTGATATGAGAGCAAGAGCTTCTGAAACAAGATCCAGCAACTGATGAAGCACAAAATTAATATTGTACACCTTGTTGATTTCAAAAGTTAGACATTTAGTCAGAGCATGAGATAAGCCACACAAGCCCCCAAGACATTTACATTGTTTGAGTCACTTTACCAGGCACGATAATTATTATCATGATTTGTTAAATGAGCGGATCAAATTTCAGAAGATTAGTCAAGTCAGTTGCTTCTATTATTTAAAGTCAATTTTTGGTTGAATTGTACAAAACATTTTGTTGTGCAAAAACGATTTTCTCAGCCTCTGCCAACGTTTCAACTGTGTGTTCATGCGAATAGTAGGATCAAATTGAACCAACATATTATATAAATGTGGGCCAAGCATTTAGAGAATTCAACTCCTTGCTGCAGATAGCGCGGCTGAAATTGAATCACTTGATTACGTCTCGTTTTGTCATTGTCACAAATAAAGATTAGAGCAAAAACTCTGACTTTGTTCTACTAGAAAAGCTTCCTAGTATAGACAACTGTACGAACTAATTAATCACCATGACGTAGTGAGTCTCTGTCATCAGCACCGGTGCAGTGCTTGTAGTCTAGTAACTATCATCATGAATCGGAGTTTTATGTAGAATTACCTACAGGGTCATCGCTCGGTCTACTTGCTTTAATTACTGTACACTGTGTGCAAACATAAGAAACGTTATGACGTCAAGAATCCTTATCAGTAAGATATCACTGAGCAGGCTGTCATTGCTCATGTATAATCACCTTTTCTGCTGCGATACTGTATTTTTAGAAATTCTTTAGATTTTAAATTTAAATATAGTAAAAATAAAACAGACACAATGAAAACAAACCCGATCTAAATATCATGATATTAATATCGTCGCTGCCACATGTGCTTGTTATCAACAGCCATTGGACCAAAATAACTATAGTATTATATTTATATTTTGCGTAATAATATATGGCTATTTTTGTATTTGAATTAATACAGGTCGCATAGTGAAACAATATACACGTTCGTTATTTAATAATGATGTCAATGTTAAACCGGCAAAAAATCTATAAGCATTATGTGTATGTTTAGAGATTATCATCATATGCAAGCAATGAATAAACAACAGGTAAATAAAAAGTACAGAACAACACAAAGTGTGAATAAAGTCTTTAAAACAATAAAATAAATTGTTGTACAATAAAATTCTACAACGGCCTCAATATACAAGGAAGTTAGGCAAGTTAAACAATGTTAAAAAAATAACGTATGTTTTCTACAATAACATGTACAAATGTTTAATATTTTCGAATAATAAAAAGAGATGATTTGACTGTAATTATTCTTTCATATCAGTAGAACGCTCCAATTTAAACTCCAATCACAAACAAAACACGCAATAGATCAAAAAATGGATGTTATGATGATCCCCTGTAATGTTTTGTTTGGAGTGATAGGACCAGAAAACGCTTAAGAGTTTTCGCGTACGAATTTATAGCGAAAACTAGATTCATAATAACGGTGTCTAATAACAGTTGTTTCTGTTCAAGCAGCTTAGGTTATCCGTGGGAATCTATGTTATACACGTTGCAGTGATACGAAAAGATGAGAAAAACATCACTCATCGTTACTAATGAATTGAGCAATTATACTTTGTTAGTATCACGTAGCGTCTCAGTCAATTGATTTGATTGCATAAGGATAACTAAAGTAGGCGACATTTAAAGTCGTATCTGTTTTGAAGTTTTTAATGCTTTGTTTGCATTATGTTAAACACAACTTTAACCCCGAGCGATATCAATTGTTAGGACCAGACAGTTTGACTTTATTAATATCATTGTTGACTTACTATTCAAAGTCTTAATGTCGACAAAACAGAAAAGATTATGTCAGACGACCTGTAAAGGACTTAGATATGATAAAAGCATGTTTTTCCCGTATAAAACGTGAAAACATGTTGTTAAATTCACTTGAAAGGTCGTCGTGTCACGTTATCTCTATCGCTGTATTCACAATCACGATTCAATATATCAAGTAAACAATGCATTAATAAAGTGAAAATTCAGACATTATGTACGGGAAAACACGAACGATAAGAAAAACTGAATTTGAGACGACGTTAGCTGCCGATAGTTGAAATATCAAAACACGGTCGAAAATAGGACATCACGTGCTGTCTTTAGTGTTTATCGACCAATACAAGCCAGTAGTTTATTTGAACGTTGTATCACTGCTATAAAATTATTCAGTTCGGTGCATCTTCCGCATTGAACAGAGCAATTTTTGTAGAAAAAATGTCATTAATAATTATTTCATACCCAGAAAATTTTATGTCTAACAGCAATTCTTACCATTTTATTTCTTACTATTTTATTTGGCATGCGCTATTGTTGAGCTCTTCATTCTATGTTTATATATTAAGTATACACGCAAAACATGGATATGTCTGAAATAATCCGAAGGTTACATTTAGGCTATTACTCGAGATAAAACACAGATAGAGCATTAGTATTATTAAAAACAGTCTAAGTTTAAACTGCATGAGATATAGAACTTTTACATTTATTTCAATCTGAAAGACAATTATGAGTAACGAGTGTATTTGTTAAAGGCATAATTTTGCTTACTTGAAATCTTTATATTCTGTCTTTATGCATGCAATTCATACATTATTCATGTGCTGTACAGGCAATTCATGCATTATTAAAGCGTTATACCTGTATATAAAATCCTACTTACAAGTATTTCAATAATTGCTATGTTTCGACCTATGATTCGATCTCCTTGGTCGCCGAAAATAAACTCATCTATTTATTATCCAATTTAGTATCGCAACTGAGTAGCATTAATTACTGTTTGATATTTTTTATTTTATGTTAAAAGTTACCTTCGACGAAACAACCCTTGTTATTTGCAAGCTAAATGTTTGCACGGTATAATGCCTACGCCATACTTACATAGTATTCGATATATTTAAACAATGTTTCATCCAAACGTTTAGTCTCAGCTCATAGTGCTGTGTGCTTGACTATCTAAATCCTGTATGAATGTGATCAGCTGCTGCATCTGTTTAGGTTCGTAATTAGTAATTGTTGAAGTTAGTTCCGTGTGTTGTGCTTTGTACAGCTGCTGCATTCAGCTGCTGTCACAGTCATTCACAGCTGCAGCAGCTGCTGTGGTCCTTATTTAGATCACGAACTCCCAGACATAAAATTTTCTGGGTATGAAATAATTATTAATGACATTTTTTCTACAAAAATTGCTCTTTTGTTAGCCGTTCGGCAATTAAATGATTAAGCTGATTGAATGATTAAGGGATGAAGATATGCATTAAGATATGTTGTTTGATTAGTATGACTACCCCTGAATAACTCATCGTTTGCTGAGAGGCAGGCGTACAATAATTGAGTGTTGTGTGTTTGAATGAGGGAGGGATGGATGGCTTTGACAACACTTGGCAAACAAGGAACTGCAAATGAAATTCTCAGTTGATTGTATACATTAATTATACAAATGTGTAGAAATATACAAGCATACATGCATAATTACAATCCCTCGAAATTATCCGACGGATAATACCGCCAAAAATCATATTTCACTAAAGATTATGCTTCTTTGACTGCAATGAACGAAGAGGATTATGATTATGAATTATGACTGGGATTAATATTATGAATTATGATTATGAATTGACCGTTTTGGGATTATAATCTATAGTGTTTATAACTCTCTGATTTATCCACTTCCGGTTTGCAGAAAAGCCTAACATAGCATTGAATTTCGCACAAACTTCAAGTTTTCTAACAATTAAGATATACGCCGTATTGATATTAATTTGATTGTTTGCTAAGCGCTTGCGTGAAACAATTTGAGCTTCTTGACGAATATTTGTTATTTTTGGAGAAAATCTGAAACAGTAATGCGCAATTCATAGGCATTTTACAACGTCCAGGAGGCTTTTCTGCCACCCGCAATAGTTTAATCAGAAAGATAAAACACTATAGAGTATAATCCCAAAACGGTCTATTATGAATTATGATTGTGATTATTATAATTATAATTATGATTATGAATCATGCTTGTCCGTGTTAAAGTAAAATGTGCAGCGCGAATGTGTTTATTTAGTGAAACACTGCTCGGTCATGTCACGTGACTCACTTCTGTGTGGAGGGGCACAAAGATGACGTCATCTCGTTGAAACTTAACGTGTACTCACTCTATTTAATCGTGCTGGTCAATGATAATAATTCAAACGATAATACAAATAAACCGAGTCATGCTATTCATAAGCATTTACTGCTTTAACATTAATGTTTTTCAAGTTACAATATACGGCAGCTACTGGATTGATTTGTCAAATAATTACATTATAGTAGCGCCAAATTTGCCAAATACTGATATTAAAAAATTAATTAAATAACGATCAATTAATCAAATAATTCAAATTTCATATTTTATTATATCAAATACCCAAATGTGTGATAATTTTAAAGGCCTAATTGGCTCATCTACTTCTGCGAAAATAAATAAAGATGTATACTTCAAGTTATGCCTTGTGAATCATTGCTTTAAAGCAAACATACGATGATGACATAAATTCCACGTTATAGTCAAAAAATGTCTCCGAATTTTTTCTCAAATACAAACGTTATTAATAGATAAGCATTATAGGCCGACCAATTAAATATCATTAAGCGCAAATTCCGCTGATTATAACATTGCAGAACCCGGACTAACGTTAACAAACGTTACAATGTTGAAAAAGTGTCGGTGTCAGTAGTAATTTAATTTAATTTCTCTCAAATCACACAGTAATAACAAGACAATAATTAAATAAGTAAATTTGAAGATGTAATACAGCTGTGTTGAAAAGAGAGCGGCTTCTAGGGAGGCCGGGGCCTATCGAGCTAGTCACCTACGGGAAAACAGTTCTGAAATTTTTGGACATTAAAAAAAACCACAAACGATAATTAAATAATGTCAGGGTTTCGAAACCTTGACTTTCACTTTTGTGTAAGGTAAAATGCTAAGGTGGGAATAGAAAATAGCAGTACAAGTAAAAGACTTGGCTGACCTAACATATCGATAAAACATACGATAGGTAAGTTGTTCGAACAAAAAGTTCAACCCGAACTTATAAACCAGAGTATTTAAATGTCGGGTTTATGGAACGGAGAGCGTGGTAATCGAATTACCGAAGTCAAAACATGGACCCAAGCGAAAACAACTTTTATGTAATTTCACCCCGTAGCCACGAAGGTTTGTAGCTTTCAAATCTGAATTTGAAATTCATAAATCGACCCTTCATAAATCTAGCCTTGGCATTACAGTAATACTTTTCACTTCTGCCAATAAACTAACCCAACTTGACTTCAACCGTAATTATTTCCAAACCATTATTGGTGAAGCAATAATTATAATTATAATTAGGTTGTAGCTAACTTAGCTAAAGCATGCTGATTGAAAGCATTCACCTCAATCTAAACATACAACGAATTCTTCGACCTTCTTGAAAGTTGTAAATAACATTTTAGTTGTATCGTAACGTAAAATATATCAAGTAGGTCGTTGGAATAGTTCAGACGACACTTTGGATAAACAGTAATTTGTCACTAATGTATATCTAGCCCACGATATTCACGAATTCGAGCCTAATTGCAATTAGCAGGCTGATCATCTATAATAGATTAGACGTGAAGAGAGCTATGTTAGTCTAGATGAGTGAGAGCACGAGTGAAACTTCAACACTGTAGCCGTAGAGGACATCAGTGTCGCTATCTTGTAGAAATGGCCGAGTATTTACTGTCTGAAATGACAAGAGCGGCTTTCTTAATATAATTAAAAGCTACTTGTAATCGGACTGGTTTTATTCGTGAGCAATGGCGAGCCGTAGTTCAGCTCGTAAATTATGTACTTATTAAATGTAGGCTTCGCAATGACAGTCAGCCAGTTCCAAGCACTGGCATGTGCCTGGAGAATTACAGGCAAATCAGTACAATTGAAATATTTAGTGGAAAAGATATGACTGGACAACGTTTGGTTATTTAGCTTCATTGGCCACTGGACCCCACAGTTACTCGTCTTAAGGGTAACCAGACCGACTCAGGGTAATTGCCATACTCGGGGGAGGGGTTGCTTAATTTGGGGGTAACAAGCCTGACACTGGGGGGTTGCTTGACTAAAGGGCAACCAGCCTGACCCAGGGTTGCTCGACTGTAGGTCTCCAGCATGATCCTGAAGTTGCTCACTTGGACATCTCTGCGTGGCCCAGGGTTTCTTGACTTTGGTTTCAGCTTGTACTGAAATTATTGATTTGATATCAATGTATTTCCAGTGTCTTCAAGAAAACCAGCTTATTCACGTAATGCTGAACCTGCTGAACCTGGAGAGAAATTCAGCTGTTAAAATTCAGGATCCACAGAGTGAAATATATTGCAGAGACGAAATTGTTAGTTGGGACCAGCGAGGTTTACCATTACGAACGGGAGGGGGCGAAACATATATATATATAT
>JAQFYQ010002401.1:0-11755 GCA_034694885.1 Buchholzia appendiculata
AGTTATGAATCAGGTTAGAGGCAATCCTATGTAAAAAGTGGTGCGATGTAGTCCAGTTGTTAGGACGTCGACCAAATAAAACGCGAAGGTCCGGATTCGATTCCCAGAGTCCAAGATTCAATTGTTGAATTTGGAACATTTTATTACTAGAGTACCGTGAACAATAGATCTGAGACGAAATCACTTTTCTGAGAGTGGCATAAGTAGATCCGTTGTTTCTGTTTGATAGGTCTATTTAACAATTATTGTCCATGAAAAGTCTGCATAGACAGACATATTAATCTTGTTCAGCACCTTCAGTGTCACCTTAGATTCCTTATACTTTGCTTAGAACACCAAATAGTATAATTATTTGTATATTCTGTACAAAATTGTCTTGAAAGATATTTTCACGAATATTCTTGATCCCTCCACATCATCATCACACTGTAGTACTCTCTCCCTTCCCGGAAGGTCCATGGCTTCCGCCTTCTTTATTCATCTCTATATGATCTGCTCTTCTTTTCTTTTTAATGAGACTGTTTGTTAATTTCATTCAACATGTCAATTCTTGGTCGACCCCTTTAATTCTTCTAAAGCATTCAACTTTCATATACTTCCCTCAACAATCCTCCTCCATGCATCAGACCAGCATTCCCCATGGACGCTCTTAAAATAATACTTTAAAGTTATTTCTAAAGTAGTGCCCTGCAAAACATTAGCCGTGTTCTAGAATACACCCTAACTCCAAACTTCCTAGCGGCTGGAATTTACGAGGCAACGAATCAACGACATGTTCCCAAAGAATACCACCCCCCCCCGCCCCACCCCTTCGCCCCACCTGATAAATAATTGAACGAATTCACTTCGTATCCAAGAATCGAAGAATTAGTAGAATTGCAGTCGATAATGATAATTAGCATTCTGCATCGGAAGGCGATAATGTGACTTGGCTTCTGCGTATATTTATAGCCTCGATACAGGCTGGTTTGTTGGTACAACAACAGGTACACAAAAGCGCGGGAAGATCGATGTCGTCAGAAGCGTCGACGCTTTGTTTGGTTTCCACACTGGACGAAGACGAAGCTGCATTGACGCGGTTCTAGACGCAGCTTGCAAACGTTACTGTATACAGTTGTCTGGGCGCTCATGGAGAGTAAGATGGAACTTTCTAGCATTGTCTATAATAGTGACACGACGTAATTCTATAGCTTGACGTAGGCCTACTGGTAACGCGTATAACTGGATAGGAACGTTGTTATAGGTAGTAACATAGATAGTAGCATTGCCACATAATATAGTGACGTAGATAGTAGCATTGTCACATACAGTGACGTAGATAGTAACAGTGTTTAATACAATAGAATCAATATTATTTTTGTTACAGGAACTAATGTCAAAAAAGATGGTAAAGCTGACAGTTTTTTTTTTCAGAAAATGTAGACATGAATCTTAGGCTTCGAATGTAATATTTGTACAGGTACAGCGATTCGTTTCTTTCGTTCATTTTTTCTTCTGATAGCTGCACCCGGGCTCGTCTGAACAGTGTATTGTCCGCGGTGTTTGGGGTACTAAAATTTTGTCAATGAATGGTCAGTGAACAAGCACTTTGCAGCCGGTGCTTGTTACGACCCTCGAGTTCCTCTATATTTTAGTTTTAATTCGGATTGTTACGTCTATGACTTAGCGTAGGACCATCAGTGGACGTATTTGCGGACGGATAGATTTCTGTCTATATCCATTCCAGATCCGAGTAAGCTATTCCTTCACGTGTGTGATGATATAATTAAGCGATTTTAGGCATTCATGTAACGATATTGTCTGACTATTGCTAATGTTTTCTGTTAATGTTATTTATTATTGCTAATGTTCTTGATAGGGGATTAGGGGGAGGGGGGCTAAACTCCCCAAATATTTGACAGAAAGATTTTTACTGCTAATTTCCCCCTCCCGCTCGTCAGAGCTAAAAAGTGAGAAAATTCGCCCCACCGGCTCGCCAAGCCCACCCCCCCCCAAAAAAAATTATATCGCCGCCTATGATGTTCTTGACAATTTCTACTAAAATAATAGGCCTACACAGTTGATTGTACAAGCGGATGAGCCTTACACTATCAGTACAGGAAGGTCTCGGGAAATCACCCCACTAAAGTCATGGATCGGCTGCACTGTATGCAATGGCACGCCGTGCGGTGACATTGATTTGCGGGATTCATGTTCAAAAATTTTTCAATGCTATGTTCTTTTGAACATAAGCGTAAATATTTCTTGTAACATTCATTTGAACATTCCATTAAAATTCATTCATAAATTCTTTTCAAATATTCTTTTCAATTTTCTATTTAAACTTTAGTAAGAAGCAATAAATTCAAAGCTAACGACCTCGAGCTATATTTGTCGTAAAATTCATAAATTGCTAATAACAAGTAAATAGTATTTAAACAATTTTTGATGTAAATGTAATAAATACTGCATTTAAAATATAATCAAAACTCCAGGTGAGTTATTTACAATCAAATTGATTTGCAGTCCGCCTCAGTAAAATAAGTTACGAGAACTACTTGCGTAGTTGGCAAATATTACCAACATAATTTCACTAATTGCATTTGGAAATACTGATTTTAAAATATCTAATTTATTTATTATAACAACGGCAACTGTCTTAATTTTGAGAATTTGAAGGTGATTCCAATTCGCGGGCATTGTTCTTAGAATGATAAACCAAACATGTATACGATATAATCAGGAAGGGGGGAAATCCCTTGTGGTAAAGATTATTGCGCTTGATTCAATCACTGAGCAGGCCTACTAAGCTTTCATCTCGTTCTATCTTCTGTTATTCTTGTAACTTTCTCGTATATAAAACATAACATAACCTACATTTTATGTTTTCGCTACGACTTAATTGCTTTCTATTAAATATAGACATGGGATCGTACGGATTTTACTTGCAACTAATGTTTTGATATTTTTGCTTTCAATGAAAATTAATTTACTTGTATTATTTATTGGACTTATCCAACATCATCTGCATTTTTTTAATCGAGTTCCAACATTGCATCATGAATTTATCTCAGATTTTCTATGTTGTACTGTAAATTGAAGAATCGCAATCCTTCAACATATATTCTAACATTTCCAATATCCAGTGATGTAGTTCTTGGCCTTGATGCCTTGCCTCTAGGCTGTCTTGAGGCACTTTACTGCCTTGCCTTGCCTTGACCAATTTTCCAAATGTCTTGCCTTGCCTTGGCCTTGGAAAAAGTGCCTTGGCCTTGCCTTCGCCTTGAGAGAAATGACTTGACTATATCACTGCCAATATCATTAACTAAATGTATAGGTTGAAATGTGTCGTCGAAATTATGCAGACACGTGCCATTTAGTGCTGGGTCACTTTTGATTATAACAATTCTGCTATAGTGCCAGCATAGTGTCTACAGCAGTCAGTACATTGTCTGTAAATCATAGCAAAACACGACAGCTTGATGCAAAACGCATATAAAGCATTCCAGTCTGCACTTTATTACTCACTGAAGATTAATGGACTGCTGTCTCTGTACGGAGGCCATAGAGATATTGTAACGAATTTATTCTTTCCTAAATGACGTAATTTTGTCTGGCTCTGCAGTATTGAGTTACAACCAGGTTTTACCGGACGACGTTTCATCTCCTGTTTAGTCTATGATACACTTAGCAGTGCTGCTTGTCTGGCTGGGGATACGAATGCAGACGTATATACTAGTATAGACACATATTACAGGCAGCATATGTACTCGCTTGTACACTGTACAGGTGCGTTTGAATACAATATAGGCCAATCACCTGGTTGCCTAGCAATGAATGTCTCTCACTACTGCATGCCGGTTTGTCACCGGTAATGGAATTGGAATTGAATTGCGGTAGTAGCCTTTTCTATTTCTTCTGATCTGGTTCGCTGAAAACCAAATCATTAACGAACATTGAACCGAGGTATTGATCAGGGAATAATCTCTCATCCGCCAATAATTCATTCAATTGTGCTGGGTTATTTGATTGATTTTCTACACAACAAGCTGCAGAGGAAATTGTTACAATCAACGAATATGATGGGATTATTGTAAGCCTCTGTAATTGGACGGAAGTTCTGCAAATGCTGAATTAATAAAAGCAACTTAAAGGCCTAATTATAATCTAATAGCCAATAAATGTAAATCGCACCGAGTCTCATACACATGTACTGCTGCATTGTACAGCGTACCATGTGTACACTGTACAGTACAGCATACATATATCATACATCCAGGCACGGCCGTATTAAAAACGGGGAGGGGGGGGGTGGAGATTGAAACTCCCGAAAAAATCTTAAAATTTATGATGTTTATTAAGAAATTTTTGAAGAAGGTGGCCAAAAACTTTTTCTAAGTCAACTTCTTTTTTTTGAAAAAGATCATCACAATTTTTAATACCACCCCCTCCCAAAAAAATCCTGACTACGGCCCTGTACCCAGGTGTAGCCTTTTCGGCTGCCTAATGGGTCTTCTGCCGGTCCTAGATTTAGCTCAGACCTTGTTATTACACCTTAGCTCAGACCATACTTCGTTAAATTTATTCAGCATGAATAATTTTGAACTCCGTGCAGAAACGACACCTAAACATGACTTCCAATTGTCGTGTAATTAATTCAATGCTCAGATTCATTACGTGCTGTGGTATACGCATCACTGGCAAATCTCGCAGGCCTATAAAGCAAAACAGAAGTTACAGTTGAGCGTGTATATGCTTAGATTTGACCATGGAAGACAGAAAAATTGATTTGTAAGCAGAGATGTGAAAACGTTTTGAGGCACTTGATCTCTTACTGCAGCATTTCACATGTTTGTATGCGGGATTGCTAATTGGTGTTGTAGCTCTAGCTAGATCTCGCATAGGTTTGTATAGGAGCGCAGACGTCTAACAATTGATCGTGGTCTTGAGCAGATTGCGGCATGTAGTCGATCCTCGAGACCGCGGCATTGATCTCCGGATTGCGACATTGGTCTCCAGATCGCGGCATTGATCTCGAGATCGCGGCACTGGTCTCGAGATCGCGGCACTGGTCTCCAGATCGCGCCACTGGTCTCGAGACCGCGGCATTGATCTCCAGATCGCGGCATTGATCTCCAGATTGTGGCACTGGTCTCGAGACCGCGGCATTGATCTCCAGATCGCGGCATTGATCTCCAGATCGCGGCACTGGTCTCGAGACCGCGGCATTGATCTCCAGATCGCGGCACTGATCTCGAGATCGCGGCACTGGTCTAATGAAGGTCTCGATGACAATTTCTGCCGATTTGGATGTTGGACTTGGTTTTTACGGAGAGTCCGAAAGCAAGATCATTTGTTTTGACCATGCTCTCGAACCCTCCGGTCTCGGTCTTGGTCTCGAAACTCTGGTCATGGTCTCGACCCTCCGGTCTCGGTCTTGGTCTCGACCCTCCAGTCTTGGTCTTGGTCTCGAAACTCTGGTCATGGTCTTGAATCCTCCGGTCTTGGTCTTGGTCTCGACCCTCCGGTCTTGGTCTTGGTCTCGAAACTCTGGTCATGGTCTCGACCCTCCGGTCTTGGTCTTGGTCTCAAATACTGCGGTATTGGTCATTATCTCGCGGCCCTATTTTCAGCGAAAAGTGTATAAAACAGAATCATTCTAGTGAAACTGCAAGTTGTACACATAGTTGACAGATTCAAATCACATGCTGCAAGTTCTGTCCCTTCCCAACTACGCCATCTAACTTCCACCAGTCCACTGTCATTTCCCCACTTTCCCACTCACCCTATCCCCTCCCTCACTCCACACACTTTCCCACTCACTCTGTCTTTTCCATCACTCCACCGTGTCCCTTTCCTTTGGAATATTCGACCCACGGAACCATGGAAAATGGCGTAATAACCCATGGCCAGTAATGAGCAGAACGAGTTGGCTCGTGGGCCGAGAGAAAACCGTTGTCAATTTAGTCGGGGCGTACAAACAATCATTCTCTGATGGTACCTTGAACAAATTTGTCACAGTCTGAAAAAGTTATAGAGGATTAGTACTATAACAGGGAACTATGACGATACACAAGAATCGGACATCATAGCAATAAAAAGTTATGGAAAAAAATGCAATTCCCATGTTAAATAATATGATATTGCTGATAAAACAATGCAATTACAATGCAATAAATGATTGACTTTTAACTTTGCAACACTATTGTGACTCCAAATTTGAAGATATAGGTCTGAAATTTTGTAAGCGTATTCCATATCAACTACACAATAATTTGCAAAATTAAATCCATATCGGAATTCAAATTGCAAAATGAGGCAATATCGCGACTTGGAACCGCCACACTTTTCGCGACGACTTCATACTGCAATAAACAAGTCGATATCGCACCATTTTGTTATTTGTAATCCGATATGGATTTAATTGTGCAAGTAATAATTGTACACTTGATTTGGGAACATGCTCAAAAAGTTTCAGACCAATAGCTTTAAATTTGGAGTCACAATGGTTTTGAAAAGTTAAAAAATCACTCATTTATTATATAGTGGATTCGTCATTGTCTTTTTCCTATTCTTTAACATGGAAATTGCATTTTTGTCCATAACTTTTTTTTGCTATGTCCGATTCTTGTGCATCTTCACTGGTATGTTCCCTGCCATAGTACTAATCATCTGTAATTTTTTCAGCTTGTGACAAATTTGTTCAAGGTCATATAATTCAACGCCCCGTCTAATTGTTTGCAAGTACCGTATTTCTTTAGTTCCCGATCGCTTATAGCTAGACAGATTATAAACAGCTAGACAGATTATAAACAGCTGGATACAGCAAGGAGTGCAATAACATGCAGAGTGACACAGATTCGTGCACAGACTTGCACATACAGAACCAGTGAGATCAGGCTCGTCGCAGAATTTAATTTTTCAGAGGGTATGTGAGTGGTAGTCTTCAAACCTGGGAGGGGCGGGACGTCTGCGGTCTACCGGTTGAAAAAATTCTGGCTGGCGCGTAGCTGGCGGGGTTTTGAACGTGGCAGTGATCATATAATTATCATTCACAAGTTTAAGAAAAAATAATTCGAAGGGTGCGTTGAACCCGTAAAAGTCCCATTATATAACTACCACCCTTTCGCGTAGTCTACCACCCTGAGTTAGGCCTACTATACCAAATCGTATTCCCATCGTTGCACGTGTGTAATGTGTAACATTGTTTACGTCGTTCATCCCCTCGCACTACTAACCGATTGTCTTCGGTTCCGTCCTATTCAGTTCCCCTCCACACCGTCTCCTATACTTGCGTTATTAGCGCAACCACCGGCACCACAGCCACTGCTTCAATCGATATCTCATTATTGTCACACTGCGTTTTCACATACGAACGCGAAGAGATTCTTCGGTACAGTGGAGAAAATTAGTTCATTCTACTGGTGCAGTGAGCGCAAAGCCGTAGAAAACTGCTTGGATTTAATAAGCTGCTATAATAAATCATCGTCGACTCGCGTTGTTGTTCATTATAGATGGATGAAATCTCTTTTCAATGAAGATGTTCTGAAGAAAGATGTAGGTGCTGAATATAGAGGTGACGTTTATTGTAATGCATAGTCTATAATTATGATTATAAATTTTATTTATTCGCAAGAACTTACCAAGAAAGTGAACACCCTTAATACATGTACTTTCCCCCGCGATATTTTGGTTGAGGGGGTAGTGCGGGATTGTAAATGTCCCCCTTAATTAAATTCACTTGACCCTCTCAATGAGAAACCAGGTCTTCACCCTTGGTATGAAGGGTTTGTGGCCAGAACTTTCATGCAAATTATACACAATTTTGCCACTCGATTTCGTTAGCATTCTACTCTTGAATAAAATATCTCAACAATTTATCCGCGTTACTTTGTGCCCAATTGTTTTTTCTCTGTGCAATTGTTTTTTCTCTGCAACTAAGTCAGTTCGCTGAGATAATATTTTGACATGCAATACGTATTGAACAGCTTGTATATAATTATTTGTTAGGTTATCAATTTGTGAGTTGTTCTGGTAATATATATTCGCTTGTTTCGGTTGACATGCTGCCTGATGTTATTGCACTGTTGTCTGTTGCTGTGTATTGAGTTTGGGAAGGATGAGTAGGCCTACTATACAACTTTCTTCTTACCGTGGTCTCTTGGCGAACTATAGTAGTGACTGTAGGGTCTCTTCACTGCGACACGTTTCGACTCTGTTTAGTTTCTCTTAGCGTCCTTCCATCTGACCCTCCCCGTCCACCTCCATTCAGAGCCAGTACAAGTAAATGTAGTAAACAATCTGCCGCAATTACACCCATAAATACATACAATATATATATATATATATATATATATACTCATAAATGGATAAATATGAGATATGCAAGACTACTGCTATAAATTATAATTTGTATAAAATAGCATAATGGTGTTTATATTTGTTTATGCTATGGTTTGTGGTTGTAGATTTTATTCAACGCTGAATCATCAAACTTTCTAATGAATGTTTAGTCATGGATTAATGTGGATCTGGTTAAGCTTTGAAGAAGCCTGGAATCAGGAATAACGAATCGTAGCGAGCACGCTCGGATCAACCGGAAGTAGTTTTACATAGTAGCTGTGCCGCAGAAGTCCGCTTGATATTGTCGACTACTTTTCACTCTTCAAACACATATATTTAATCTACATGCTCATTTAGCCTACAACGTGTTAAAGATTTGTGCCATGACTGCATGCGAATAGGACACTTCGCTTGAAGAGAAATCTGGACTGTGCTTGCCGTTGTCGTGTTTCAGCGCCAGCATCCCATGCAGCTTAGTTCGTACAGCGATAGCTTCGTGAGAATTATGCACGAAAACATTTCGTAGTGCTTGCACAGAGTACTTTTCAAATTATAGTTTATTGATATTCTGAGATGGTTCTGTCAATTAAGGATAGAATACCTAGGACGCATGGAAGTTGAGTAGTGTAAAGCAGTCTTGGTCAATTGCTGTCACTTTCTATGTGCTGCTTTCGCTTGTTTGGAATTTTCTCTGTAATCATCCACACTAGGCTTATACATTAGTTTCCAAATCATATCAAAATAAAAACATGAAAAAATCACAGGCAACTGGTCGGACGGACAGCCACCAGCAAGCTAACCAATCATCGTCAAACAGCCTCAGCCTATCGTCCAATGGGAAAGCTGAAAAATTGTTAGAAGTTGGACTCGGTAAGGATAAGCTGCACGCTCAGTGCAGGGACTTGCATCTGCGTGAAATGGAAGAACTACGCTCGCTTTCTATTGGCTCTCCGGTACCACGGCCTAGAACACACGAGGATGACGTCACTCACGATGACTCATTGGTGGACGAATCGTTTCCGGTCATCACAGTGGACAAGTGTTGTGAAGAGGCGGAGACCAAGCGAGCAGCGCTGGACCAGCAGCACGGGAGGAAGACTGATTCCACGTGCAGAGGGAAAGAAGGAACCACGTCAGTCCATACTTCGAGTTCACCGAGTACGAGGTAAACGCTGAATGGAGTGACAAAGTGATTCCAGATTCACTAGGAACTCCAGAGACACTCTAGGGACTTCAATGACTCCAGGGATACTAAGAACTCCAGGGATACTAGGGACTCCAGGGATACTAGGAGCACTAGAGACTCCACAGACACTAGGGACTCCAGGGACATTATGACTCCAGGGGATCCATGAGATTCAGGGACACTAGGGACTCCAGAGACACTACCCCGTGTCCCTGGACTTCACGGATACTAGGGACTCCATAGACACTATAAGGACTCCAGAAACACTATGACTCCAGGGGCACTAGGGACGTTAGGGACTCCAGAGACACTATGACTCCAAGAAATCTCGGGACTCCACAGACATTAGACAACAGGGACACTAGAGACTCCAGGGATACTAGAGACTCCAGGGATCTAGGGACTCCAGGGATCTAGGGACCAGGAATATTAGGGACTCTAGGATTACTTGGGACTCCAGATGATAGAAAGTCAGGAAGAGTATCAACTTGAATCTTAGACGTGCAGATGGCAGTTCGATGCTGCAACTTGACGATTTAACTGATGTCAATTCTAAGATATGCTGTGATGCGCTGGTTTTGTTTTTCTTTGAATCGTTAATGTGCTTGTACATATTGCGCTGTATTATTTGCTAAATATTTTTGTTCACTAATACCTATGATATTAGTGAAATAGTGATATTATTTTCACTCAGTTTGTGATCGCAATGATTTATAATCCGAAGATTTCTGTATACAGTATACGACATTTAATTTAAGCCAGATGTGACTATTTTGTACAGTATGAAGACTATTTACATTATCGAAGGAGCTGTCCACTCTGGGAAGTTATTTACATTATAATAATGAAAAACATAACTTAAGTTCATCAGCTTTCGTCCTTATCCATTGAAATTAAAATTATGTTAAGCAAATGCAGTATAGTCTATATACTTTATTTTGTGGAAAAGAAGTGTCTACATTCGGCTGAAAATCGTTTTTAGCTGTACAGTATATCGAAGTTTCAATTTCTCAATTTAACTCCGCCGCTACCATTCTTACTGTATGAGTCGAAGCAGTACATATCGTCCTAATGATGGTTTACTTTACCTTGTAAACCTTATCACAACTTGAACTTGTATTGTGTTTACATCTGAGACGATTTGTTCATGAACTATAAATTACAAACTGTTCAGAGATTTGCTCAATAGATTAGGATCTGTAAATCAGCATGTCGTAATTGTTGTATTTGTTTTTATCTATATTACAAATGAACTTGACATCGATATTTATCTGAGTATTTATTTCAGTGATCTATGGTGGTTACGTGAGTTATTTTTCAGTTTAATTTGTCCATGTGAGTTCATAAATTTTGGAACAGTCTTGATTTAATTGACCTCTAGCTTAACTCGGCCTAATAAGTAACGTGTAATTTGTTGTAATTTATAGTACAAATTGTATGTGCAATATATTGCAGTTATATAGACAGTAGTTTCAAGGGTCACATGAAAAAATCATGTTTTTGTAAGAAAATATATGAATTCATTTTCTTTTACAAATTAATTTAACTACCAAATGGCACCAACGGATTTATTCCAAAATTCCTCCAAAATTAGAGCGCTAAAATATATTTGTCCTTATGGAAAGCCCCCCTATGTGTTGGTCTCCCGGTCAGCTGCCACGAGTGTCCAAATCCAGCTCTGATTATTTACGTCATTCGCAGTCCACAGCAGCTGCAGCCGCTATTCTATTTTCTCCAATAGATCAGTTTTATTTAGTATCAGGATATTACACTGCGCATCTCCTCTTCACTCCACTGTTATATTAAGATCCGGTGTTAGGTTTAGAATTATCTTCCAGTAATACATCACATCCGCTTAGGATCGACTTGACACTTTCTTATGGCAATGGCATTATGGTGAGATTAGATCGGAGGGGGGAGGGGGAGAAAGCTGTGACGAAAAGAAGCTTGATGAAGATGAGATGGAAAAGAACGAAGGTGTGAGGAAAACTAACAGCATATTGCTCAGTGTCGTTAGGTCAGAGTCGGAAATTCAGAATTAATTACTGTAGCAATATTGGAATACCAAATGGCACCAAAAAACATCTAGTACATATAGTGTACACGCGCATATGAATTGATCCAATCTCGTTACGCTTAATATCAAGCGGAGTATTGTATAGTATTGCATAATTCAGAGTTGGACGTGGGTCACTTTTTTCGGACCCGACCCGACCCACGAACTTTCTGATCTGACCCGACCCGACC
>JAQFYQ010002402.1:0-11754 GCA_034694885.1 Buchholzia appendiculata
GCTGATATAATCTGATAATGTATGACCAGCGATTGGGGGGGGGGGCGCGGCCACCTCGGCCCCCCCTGGCTACGCCACTGCGTGCATAAAGCAAATATAACAAATAATAATTTCGAAAGACGTTACAATTTTTGAGCTCTCAAATTTCGACGGAATAAGCCAGAAGCAAAAAATTGAAGAGTATTTACTTTTGACTCGGATAGCACTGTACAAGCGGCTTAACTGAGCTCTCTCGTAACTTTGGCTGCTTCTTTCACTGCAGCAAAAACATAGCACTGCATTCGAGCTAAAATGAGATCAGCAAGTTTTTGTCTTGCTAGAAGGCCTTCTAAGTTAGTTTGTTTCATTACATACAGAATTGATTAATTGTTTGAGAACATGTTCTCATAAATGACATAATGCCAATGTCATTTATTACTGTAAAGTGTCACACATAACACTCTAGTAGCCAGCTCGTATGATTCAGCGAGTCAGTCAGTACATCACGAGGTAAACGATCCCTCAGGGCTTCAAGTCTGGCTAGCATTAGCTAGCCGTAACGAGGAGTGTTGTCAGTATTATTGACTACAAATACCCGCGATGATGATAACTTGTGTCCTGCTTCGAACACGTGTCGGTCAGAGTGAAGGGGACAAGCATGCCAAAAGCCTGCAAGTATGGCTGTGCTAACTTTTCTAACATTTCTTACATAAAACTCGTGAAGTCAAAAGGACGGATAGGCCACAGTTTCACAGTCTGTATTCGTACTGAAAACCAAAGTCAAGTGAGGTTTTTGTCAGTGGCGTAGCGAGGATATTTGGCGCCCCGGGGCAAAAAAAATAAACATTTTGGGAATTTATTTCTGACGAGCGGGGGGGGGGGGGTAGCGGCGAATTTTTTTTGACGACGGGGTGGCCCGGGAGGGGTGCCGGAGGACATTTGTGTCATGGACATCAATAAATTTTCGAAAGCGAAAATGAGAAACAAAAAATGTGGGGCCCGAAAAATTAAACTTTGGGGGCGCCCCCGAAAAAAAATGATTTTCTGGGGGCGCCCCCGAAAAACAATAATTTTTGTTGGGAGAGCGCCCTTTTTACGCCCCA
This sequence comes from Buchholzia appendiculata, assembly GCA_034694885.1. NCBI lineage: Eukaryota > Metazoa > Annelida > Clitellata > Enchytraeida > Enchytraeidae > Buchholzia > Buchholzia appendiculata. Next base: position 1,083 of record JAQFYQ010002402.1, read on the forward strand.
TCCACCAGCGCCCAGGGGCAGTGGCCCCCCCCCCCTGACCCCTGCTTTTTGTACTACGTCACACCGAATCGTATTGATTAGTGATTTCTCCATTATTTCAAAATCATTCTTTCTACCGAATCTCCTGCGCGGATGGAGACGTTGCCCTAATATGAGTAGAGACTGAGAGATGGAGTAATATGAGTAAAGACTGGCACTAAGTTACACGAACTGCATTTCACTGCTACGCACATCCAACCCAAGGGCATTTGGTCCTTCCGAGATAAGAGCTGAGAAAAGTGCTGCAAAAAGCCAGCATCTCGAGGGAATCACTACAATTTGCCACTGGCTAGCCGCAAGTCGTGCATGGAGATAGCACGTCCTCCACGATCATTGTAACAAGAGAGTGTGCAGCGTGGCCTGGCATAGCTTCAATGTATATTTACTGATGATGAAACCTTTTTGGTGAACTATAGAACTGGATAATATTAATTAAGCCCTCCATTTGTTTCCAGAATCTTAGCCACAATTCAAACAATGATGTCATACTTTAAACCGCCATCAACAGTTTCGTGCAACGGAATATCTGTGTTGTTGTCGTTTGATGATCATCGGGGTGAGAGCTGATATATACGTTTCGTACAACATACAGTATCAAATAGTTTATTTATTTATTTATTAAATTCAAATCTGACAGTATGCAATTTCATAAATAAACCGTTCAAGTAACTCTGATGTCAGATTTAGGAATATCAGGCATAGTTGTTATCGAAAGTGAAATTTCATTACTAATGTACTATTAACAAGAAATAACGAACATGTAATCCTAGATTTCATTTGATTGTTATTATATGTGAGGAATATGATATTATACCTAGCGATTCTTTGGTCGTGATTCGCCCGTACTTTTGGTTGCAAAAATTCAGCATCATCTGACAAAAACTATAATACCTGATAGAGTAAGAATGCAGGAATTAAAAAAATTCGTCCAGGCGTTTCAATTCGCTAAGTTGGGTCCGAAGTCCTAGATGTAACAAAAATAGTCGTGACCTACAGCTTGATGTTGCGTAATGTAATCAAGGATAATGTTATTTCAAGTGATCACATAAGTGCAGTGATGCAGCTCAAAGCTCAGAGAGATAATTATTTTCATCAAAGAATTTATTTGACGATTTTAAGTCGATTCTGTATAATCATTAAATTTTTTTAATCAAATTTTTAATAAAGAAAAAATATGTATGTACATAGACAGAGAGCATTTTAAATGTACATAGAATTTTGTTCACAAATTAATATTGTGTATACACACAAATAAAGGACAAATTTAAACGAACACACAAGCACGTATTAAATCTTATAAAGTTTATGACGATAATTTACTTTCTTTTGTTCTACTTTTAGATAGCATCTATGTTTAAGGCCGATTTCGAACTTCTAATGGATTTGGTGAAATCATACAATTAAAGTACTTCACATAGTGTTAAGAAAATAGCATAGCTGTAGAGAGACGTACCGTCAACAAGTAATTACATATTCACAAACTGTCACAATTTGTCTCCTGTTATAGGTATGCGTGTGCATATGGCGACACTCGTGCGCAATGTTTATAGAAAAATAACTGAATGGGCACAATTTTTGTTTATCTAAAGCTCCAACATGTATTTTCACGCAGATCTGTCAGAGAAAAGAGCAAAGAGCAGGGTTGTCGATAAAAAGAACTACATGTGTGCAAATGTTGTACATTTATAAAGGTGTCCGTTAGGAGAGAGAGAGCAGCGTGTGCGCTTAATTCTATGAATCCATTACGCTTGGCATTGAGTCAACACACATCCATTGATCGTACTCATTTCAGGACCTAGGTCAACATCACCAGTCCGCCACGGATGTCCGGACTAGGCGAGATTCGATTTGTTTGTGCTTTTCACGTCCGCGACACTGTCACACTTCATTGTCTGTAATTCTGTTTGTGTCTTCACTGTCTACAGTGTCGCATATTTACATTTATTGTCTTCAATGTCTTATCTTTGCGTGTCTAACTGGAAGTCTGGAAGACAGATATTTTGTATCAGTAATTTATTAACTGTAGCGACAGACACTGTAACTTTCAAGCAGAGGTCAGTTCAGACTTAACTTAGCTTTTGCTTTTCACTAATTTAGTGTTACTGACAAAGAATGATTGCTTCAGATAAATCAAAGTTTGACCTTTCTCTGGAGAACAACGCCGATCAATGAATTATATCTAAGTCACGACAGTGCAGAACATATCAATCATTTGTTTTGGCAGCCCTGAAGTATGATGCGAATACGAAAATTACAAGTTTATGTATTGCAGTATTTTTACTTTGAACTGTCCTCAGTTCATCAGTTGCAAAATAAACTTAAAACGGAACGAGCTTTTTTAGTGATTATACCAATATTAAAATTTAATATTCATCTGTGGTTATAAGGAACGAATAGATGTTAAATGGAAGCAAACCGCGTCGTAAGAACATATTGTGACGAGTTTAGTCTTGGTTGAATCAAGACTACCACAACAACCACTGCAACCACAACACTTAGTTTAGTGTTGTGGTTGCCGTAACGAGTGGAAAGCGGTTGAATCGAGAGGTTCGAACTTCGAAGTACGAGTTGACTGGGAAGCGCGACCTCGATTATCTAGCCTCGAGCGTCGCGCTCGAGGCTAGATAGTTGCTGTGTAGTTGACGTTTGCGATAAGAATTACTTCCAAGAACGAGTTGAATGGACCCTCAGATGGTGTAACGGTTAGTGCACCTGCCTGTTATGTAGGAGATCCGGGTTCGATTCCTGGTTTGGGCACAACGTTTTGCTCGTGATTGGAATGGGGCTTGTCGTGAATGAATTCTATGCAACGACATCTATGACAGTAGTATTATAAGATCCTGCGCGATAATACGATGCAGATGTTAGCGGAATGACAATAGTTCTGTCAGGAATGCATGGGTGCGCAACCATATTTGTGTCAATAACATACTGCGATATGAAGCACATGCGTTCGCTGCTAAAACAGTATCCAGAATGGCAAAATACAAACTACTTTTTTATTTTGTATTTGTTGGATTGTTTACATTGCTGCCATAGCAGCCTGACGTCAGGTGTTCACAATTACAGGCGGTAGAACAGCCAAAACAGATCAAAGGCGGAGCTAAAGTCCTTCCAAACAATGATGCATCGTTATCTCTAATTTTGTTCCGTTTTTTTTCTTTCCCTTCACTACCTTCTAACTCGCCTTATAATCGGCGGCAAACGAGAATAGCGCGTTATTATTTCAGAATTTGTTCCTCCAGCAGAGGCGGGTCCCAGAAATACGAGACTTGCATGACCGATATGAGAGAGATAATTGAATGTTTTGTTTGGACGTCACGTCGCCTGCAACACTCGAGTCATGTTGTCATTCAGCCTCAGCAGCGTGTCGGTACTGCAGCGCTACATAGACTTCTTGATCAGTGCGCACGCATTGAGAGGGGGGTCGATGTTAGTTCTTTCATTTGTGTTCTAGGTCAAACCGAGGTCCGTCATTTTGCTCACTATCTTCATATTGAAAATACGTATACAGAAAGAAGCCAAAAGTCATTGACACAGAAAATATTTTCAATTATCGCGTTATTGTCTGTTTTGCTGTAAATGTCGTTATTGTAAACAGCAGAATGAGAGACATTGTCGGACACCACTAAATAACGACCGCAGCGAATGCGTACCTCTAAGCGCAATGCCACAGCTACAGTCACGATGATGATGATGATGACGATGACGATGATGATGATGACGACAATAATAATGGCGATGATGATGATGATTACAATGATGTGATGCAGTGTTATAATAAGCCTATGTGTAGAAAATAATAAATATATTAATGGATAGTTTCTGGTGATGATTAGAGAGAGATATTTACCGGATATAAACTTAAGTCAAAGATATTCATTCATTTATGCAGACATCGCCGTATACAAAATTAGCGGTGTATCCATAACCGATGAAAAAAATTATCGTGAAATTTATTCCGAAACGACGTTGACAAAAAGAACAAAGTCTGATTTTTGCAATATATTATGTCAGATTTACTTAATTTTGAAAGTTATATTGTAAATATCGGTGCAATCTTTGACAATACATGCACAATGCATGCATTTATGTTATAAATGCATGTATTGTTTATCGTTACTGACATCCGAAGATTCAAGGCAGGTTGAGAACTACATGGGCTGTGTACATGGGCTGTGTACATTGGCTGTGTACATGGGCTGTGTACATCATGGGTGGTTTACAGTGTGTTCTAAGAAAAGCAATAGGTTATATTCGTTGACGATTCATTTTCATCGAAGACTCTCCGTGACAAGGCTCTGATACGGGGCAGTCTTTAAGTGCTGCTATAGATTCAACCACAATGATTTTTTCTTAAAATAATGCATGCTTTGAACTCTCTGCCACATTCCACGGATAAAATTCCGCAATGACAGTCTGGTTAAGGGACCTGGTGTGATGTACTCCGACACATTCGCTCCATCACATCTGCAATATTAGATGACCAACAAGTGTATTGACTGGATAAATTGATAGCGCATCACAACACAAAATGCACGCTCCACAGACACAACAGCTTTTGTCGCCGTACTAGTTAAAATAATGGGTGTATGGGTGAGGACCCTCACTGAGGGAATGGCGCTGGTTTGTTAAGGCTGAAAACAGATTGAATAAAAAAACATCGAACACGTGATTTTTCTACATCGATCCAGTGTAAAACTGCAGCTATTTCGGTGCACAGAGACAAATAACGTTACTGAATTATTGTAACGTGTTAATGAGTCAATTTCTTGGAAGGAAAACTGTGCTGCCCTTAGAGCATAGATGCTATGTAATGATGTTCGTGACTTCATGCCACATTGTTAGTATTATAACCATACTAATTAGTCACAAATCTTCCGAAACAATGCTCAACAATTCCGTCAGGTCGACTTTTCGTTTCGTTTCTTATCAAATAATAAGTTTTGGGAATTTTTGTGCTTTGGAGAAGCATTGTATTAATTGCAAATTTATCACTTAATGACATTGTTTTTCATATACCGCATCACAGCACTGCTGTACAATCATTTATTTTATTTATTCAGTATTGTCAGCTATTTTTGCTGTTAGTCATATTTCCACATGAATAAGGAACGTGCTAAATACTGTATGTTTGAATCCGAATGCATTCCGGAGACAAGAACGTGTTGAAAAGCTGAACGGATATTCACTGTAAGGATGATTAGTTCAACTTTAATCACTTCCGCTGTTCTGTACAGAACATCTCTTTTCATCAGTGAAAGTCGCTTTCGTTTCTTTATTAAATTACTCTTTTCAATACTACACTTCAATGCTGACAGCATTTGCACCTGCAGTCGAAAACACATGACTCGCATTAATTAGAGTTGATGACAGATGACTAATTTCGCCAAGTCATCGAAGCATTCAAACAGAATTCAAGTTGAGCCAGTGTCATGATTTTGTGAGGTGATGACTAAGCATTCTGTGCAAATGTTGAATGGTTAAATCTACTACGAATTGCAAAAAGTCATAAATTATTCTGCAGCAATTCAAATAACCTTCGCTCGATGCATTAAACTGTCGATAAAGCAGAAAGTTGATGAATGAATGTCAATCATTATGAATTACCCGAGATCAAGCAAGTATAAATTGCGTAATTTCATAGAAATGTATCCGAAATGGTCGTACAGTAACGAAGCCAGAAATACTAGATTGAGTTCTGTGATGCAAAGCGATGACAATAGGAAAGGTTAGACTGTCGGCGGGGGTTGGCGACAGTTCATTGATCACCATTAAACTGCAGCGAATAGTAATAACAACGAATAGTTTGGATGTCGACGGATGTATGAAAAAATGGCTATATGACCTTTTCACACTTCGGACGATATTTTATCTGAATATCTCTAGAAAAAAGTATCCTGTCATAATCATGTCGAATATCTCTAAATACCAGATGATCAATAAATCGAATTCTTTATGCACTTTTTGCAAAAGGAGATCACCATGAACAATTTATAATTACATATGCAGAATTATGTTATTTCCGTAATATTAAAAATAGTTGATCGTTTTGCCCTATCAGAGTACTGTACAGCTTAGCCTTGCACTCAAGCAACCATTTTCGTTCAAACCCAAAGATAGTTTTTTTTCTTAAGTGTTAGCAGTGATTGAATGAATGAATGACTGAATCTATGAATGCATGAATGTATGAATGAATGAACGAATGGATGGATGAATGAATGAATGAATGAATGAATGAATGAATGAATGAATGAATGAATGAATGAATGAATGAATGGTGACTAGGTTTTTTAACAATGCAATATCGTCCTGTATGGTGTCAAAATCACTCTGGAAAATTGAAACCACACACATAGCACAAAACGCAAAATGCGATTTGGCAATTGGATGACGTTATTATAGTAATTATCTTATTTTTGTTTACACCGTATATTGTACTAATGCTCTGTCATATTTCTTGACGAAATTTGGCTTACAACATAGTGCAAATGCAGGTCCCATTGACGACGATGTTGTTTTAAAAAGGTGTCCTGAATACTTGACACAAGATACATGTCCCGTCGACTAGCCGATACATCTCTAGATACTTATGATACTTGTTGGACTGTCTGGCACGTGGCACGCTCTTGCGCCGAGGGATGGTGAGGCTCTTCTTCCAAGTGCCTTGATAAATGATGCAGACACCTCGGAGGCTCGGACACCTCTCTCGCTGTGCAAGAGCCACGACAGACGATAATATAATGCTGTAAAAACGCTGTGACCATTTACAATTATTCATTCGGATTATTTATTACGTTCGCGCTCCGTACTTACTGGCCGATCCAGGGGTTGAGCTGAGGGCTGGGGGGGGCACGTGGAGGGCATGGCAGCACAACTCTGGAATGGGAGTGCGGGGTGGAGGGTGGGTACGTACGGTCAAAAATGTGAAGAGGGAGCCACAGCCAGTTCGTCCCTCCCCCTAGTGAGATAAATGACTTGATCTCCAACTGATCACGTGATCGATTCTAAGTCGTTACATCCGAACTTTACCAAACATTGTCTTACTCTTGACAACCGTTGTCTTACTCTTGACAACCGTTGTCTTACTCTTGACAACCGTTGTCTAGCTCCTAGCAACCGTTGTCTTACTCTTAGCAACCGTTGTCTTACTCTTGACAACCGTTGTTCTACTCTTAGCAACCGTTGCCTTACTCTTAGCAACCGTTGTCATACTCTTGACAACCGTTGTCATACTCTGGACAACCGTTGCCTTACTCTTAGCAACCGTTGTCTTACGCTTAGCAACCGTTGTCTTACTCTTAGCAACCGTTGTCTAACTCTTAGCAACAGTTGTCTTACTCTTGACAACCGTTGTCTTACTCCTGACAACCGTTATCTTACTCTTGACAACCGTTGTCTTACTCTTGATAACCGTTGTCTTACTCTTAGCAACCGTCGTCTTACTCTTGACAACCGTTGTCTTACTCTTAGCAACCGTTGTCTTACTCTTAGCAACCGTTGCCTTACTCTTAGCAACCGTTGCCATGCTCTTGACAACCGTCGTCTTACTCTTAGCAACCGTTGCCTTACTCTTGGCAACCGTTATATTGCTCTGGCCAACTGTTGTCTACAATTTTTCAACTGTTGCTCGGGGAACGCTGCTCGTTTCTTAGCAACAGTTATTTTACTCAACGCAGAGGAATGGTGCATACTTTATAAGCCTCCAATGGCAGCATTTCAGGACAGACACCGGCGCGGGGGCAGACTGCAGCATAAATAATAAGTCGTGACGAGTTGTAGCACTTCGTGGCAAACAAAGTCATTTTGTGATTTCTATCTGCAAATAAAGCGATTATTGACGCTTAGAAATAACAATGATTGTAGTGTATTTAAGAACCTCTAGACACAATTTGGATATATCTAAACTGTAACTGAAATCTTAAAAATCATCGGAACCTTTCCAAAACAGATAATTATTGATTTAGAAATACTATTTGAATTGTACTGATTTGTTTCTGCTTTATTAAGAAACAAGTGCAAATTCTAAATAGAATATTTATTGTAATCTCAAATAACTCTTTGTTCAATGTATATGCATAGATATGTCCTGTGACGTAATAAGAGGCGCAGTGTTGAGGAGATGCATTATGCAATTATACTTTGAACGGGCTGACTGTCGTAGTGATTGAGATGTGTACAGTCGATCAGCAATCGCCAAAATACTGAAATAATTGGAATTTTGCTCATTTGTCTGTTTTTAATAGCAATTTTTTTTTAAATTCTATACAACAGGGCAGCAGCAGAGCTCTAGTCTGAGTATATTTTCTGCGGATACTTAATTTAATGTTGAATTATGCAGTTTTTTAATTTTGTTTGTGCTAATAACGATAACAATGCAATGATAATTATTTAATTGAGAGACTACAGGTTCTATTGTTAATGGCATTAATGCTAAAGGTTTTATAGTCCAATTAGAACGATGATAGAGTCTATTGATTAGTTGAAAAAAGATGCAGTGAAGGAAACAAAGACAAATTATAATATTCGTGCTTGATAGGCGGACAAGCGGGACAAGTAATGAATTAACGATCGCAATTCTTCAAATGCAACAAAAGCAAGTAGACCGCTGAGACCTATTCATCATCATAGCAAGGTGGACACACACAGGGAGAATCACGTGATTGTCTGGGGGTCACGTGATAGTCTGGGGGGATTCTTTAGTTGTCAGTTGTCACGAACCGACGGCGATAGAGCTGTACCACAGGAGAAATTATACACTGCGATTCATCAATAAAGAAACAAAAGAGAATCAATGTCTCTCTTTAAACTGTGCTTCTTTAGATGCTCGAGAAATTTGTCTGCGTTAGTTTAGCTCATTGTAAGTGGTTCTAAGATCAATGTTAACGTCATCGAAAACAAGTTAGCGTAACGTGGTAATTGTGCTAATTATAATTATTATCAAAATTACTATTATTAAGTACATTAGTGGCAAAAATAGTGCAATAAAAGTTAAAGTATATTTCTACGATTTTTATTCTTCTAATTTATTGAATAGTTTATATTGAATATGCTTTTTCTTGTGTTTTTTTCTTGTGATATGAGTGTCTTCCTATGATTTATACTGTCAATGACTAATACTATTTAACAAATTTAATATTCAATACCATAATTTTGTCAAATTAATGTATTCAATTGTTATTTGCATTATTATTTTCCAAGCTAGTTGCAGAGATCAGTTAACCTGTGATTATTTAACCGATAATCGCGTTAGCATTATACTTTAAAAGAGATGGAAACTTAAGCTCGAATTAGTTTCATGCATACGAAATGTTTCGCAGTGTAATATGCATAATAATTGTATTGCCACTTGAAAAATATTGTTCAACCCATTCACGTAATGTCAAAAACACTTCAGCTTTTATAGATTAGATCCTTCTGTTGGCCCTATGAAATATGCAGTCAAACAATCAATGCATATCAAGTATCGTCACAGCTTAAACGGACTTCGGAAATGTTTAGCCCAGTGGGTAGGTCTCCGGAATCATATGTACTGGCACTGGAAAGCACTGTGATTAGTATATCAGTGTCTACTAAACGTATTTAATACCTCGCAATACAATGATGGCAGCTGTAAAAAATAAATAAAAATAAAAACACAAAATAAATTAACTTGCTGCGCATGAAACACAACGCTACAGATAAACAAATAAATAACCGAACAACGAATAGCGTTACTAAATCACAAAATAACAGAATAACGATACTAAGTAACAGAATATTCATTATAGATCAATGTTTATGAGATAGACTTGTCTAAATTTAAAGCATAAATAAATAAATTATTATAATATAGTACCTCCTTCTGATTAATTGTGTTACAAATTTTGTACGCAAAATTTATAGCAAATGTTTAGTGTTTTATCGTGTTTTGGGTATATTCAGAATTTGAATCGGTCACTGAATGGCGAAGTACTGTAAATAAAACTCAGTATCTGAGAAAATTAATTAAATCACGGGGGGAATTTATTGTAAGCTCAATTCTGAAATTCCCTAATTGCTATTTGTAGATTTATTACAATTCATTACTGGTTATCGCTACAAATCCTTATCGCTTACTGCCTTTTGGATTGATGTAAAATTTGATGTATTGATTTAATGTATTTATTTCTATTGCATCAGATTACATCCTTGTTTTCATTATCATTATTATTACAATTGTGCTGTCGTTATTTTATTACTATTTTTTACTAGAACTACGTATTATTATTTTCATTTTTATCATAATTTTATAGCAATCTTTAATGTACGCAAAAAAACAATCGACAGTGAAAGCAAAAGTTAAGATCATGGTTCAAGAAGGTTAGACAAATAAACTATACATTTTTTCACACTTAATAATAAATATATTTTAATTTTATACAATAACAAAATAAATTAAAACAACTTAAAACTAAACTTGACTAAATTGTTTGCAACAAATTGAAATGTCACAGTTACAATATTCAGTCACATAAAAGCATGATTAAAGATAAATTTAAACTGAGTGAGGTGTCTGCCACAACTTAGCTAGCTACTAAAGTGTCCTGAGGAAATGTTCCATTACAAGCAATTGCATTGCCTCGCTGAATGGCAATCGATAGGCGTTGCTTCA